>VURO01022154.1:28143-43572 GCA_015108175.1 Pelvicachromis taeniatus
CAATTGCATTGGTGTCAATTTGTTAGAGAAAATATGTAAAAAAGTGTTTATTATTAAATATTAGATCAGCGCTAGCTGGTCTCCACGGAAACAGTAAACACCCATCATTTTATTTTCATGTCAGTAAACACTGTTCAATTTATATCCACAAATAACAATGGTGCACAATGAATCCAGGTCTTTTCTTTTTCTAACAAAACCTCAAGCTCCACAAAGTAATGCCATTAGCTATCGTTGAGGTAATGCAGATAATGCTAAAGTCTTTTCTTTCTTTCTTTCTTTCTTTCTTTCTTTCTTTCTTTCTTTCTTTCTTTCTTTCTTTCTTTCTTTCTTTCTTTCTTTCTTTCTTTCTTTCTTTTTAGTCAGAAGAAGGTATTTATTTTCATCGACAGTAATTTGTTTACTAAATACTCAGTTCTGGAAACTCCCTGCCCTGCCTTGCTGATATGTGAAAGGAGGAGATCAGCCACCACAGCAGAACAGAACAAACATGACATTGATTAAATCAGACACAATGTGAAGAGGAAAAGCTAGAATTGGAGGTGGCTTGCAAAGCTGCTTGCAGAATCAGCACCAACTGCAGTCAGGCTAAGGGAACTTAAATCAGAGATGCCAGATTAGATTTGTTAAGGTAATGAACAGAAGGGCATAAACTAAAATGCACTGTTACCAGCTCATGTACCAGATTTGAAGGATTAGCTTGGTGGCCTATCTAATTGAACACTAGGCTCAACTGCCACAAATACTAGCACGCTAGGTTAAATTGACTCATTCAAACAGTTTCCTTGTGTATATGTCTGTGTAGGTTCTCAGTTATCCAGGTCATGATAGTCTAAAACACTGTTTCCCAACCTTTTGGAGCCACAGCACATATTTCACATTAGAAAAATCACACGGCACACCACCAAACAAAAATGTTACAAAAAGCATATTGATAACTTCTGGCCACTGCTCATGCTGGGGCCTTCATCTGGGTCAGAATTTTCTCCAGGACCCAGGTCAGATTGACTGCTTTTTCTTTTTAAATCTTTATCTATTGCTATTACGTCCTGCGCCATCTCACAGCATGACTATTGTGTAATTTCTTCCTCGTTTTCTGTTTTACTGGCAGTTGGCAACCCATTTAATTGGAGAAAGGTAGTTGTACTGCCCTCTAGTGGAAGAACATGTAATTGTTCTGCCCGTTACTCGCTTAGAGTACTAATCAGGTGGCGCCAGATAATCTGGCACACCTATGTGCACAGTGGTTGGGAAACACTGGTGTAAAGAGCTTAGAAAGAAAGCAACTGGACTTCTTTAAGTTTCTTGAAGACACCTCTCATCCAAGAAGCTTCTTCAGTTTTAATCTCAAAACTGCATTGTATATGGCAGACAGTTGGTGTCGTAAACCACAGCCTCTGTTGAAAGATGGTTGTTCACAGTGGACATAGACGGCCTCTTTCACTCAAACCATCTGTCTTCTCTGTCCAAAATGTAAACACCGTCATCCTCAAAAGAGTTACCTTTATCCTTTAGAATGAGCCTATTAGGTTCCTCTGCTGTGAAACCTGCCCCCCAGTTTGGTTTTGGAAGACAAACACTCTCTACTCAAAAGATCCGACTTAAAACTTTCCTTTTTGATGAAGCTAAGAGATGGTTCACGATCAGGTGACCATGAAGCCTGCTGAGATAGGTGTACGCTTCTGGTGGGAGGGGCTTTCCCACTGGACTGAGCATTTCTCCTTCACTCACCTCCTTTCACTCTTAATGTGTTTATACACCACTATTGAGTTTAGAGGTTTAAAGCAGCATTAGTAATGATTTGACTCTATAATGTCTCTTTTGCCCTCTACTTTTATCACTTTCCCCTCACCTCCAACCGGTCATGACAGATGGCTGCCTGTTCTTGACCCTTGTCCATGTTGGTTCTTCCTGTCAAAATAGAGTTTTTCCTTCACACTGTCACTAAGTACTAAGTGACTAAGTAAAGGTCCTAGCTTACTAAATAAAACATCTCGAGGCAACTATTGTCTTGAAATGTTCCTATATAAATGAAGCTGAATAAAAATGAAGTGAAAATTTTAATATTTTGCTTGATGGCAAAATAAGTCTAACATTCAAGAGGCCACCACAATTACCAACGCCTCCCTGTGGACATTTGTTTGGTTCCGCACAAACAGCTCACGTTCTGAGCGGCGATGTCTGCTGAAGACGTCTCCAGAGTCTAACTGGTACTGCCAAGACACGACAGCACTGTCAACACGCGCTAGACTCTCCCTGCCTCCCTGGTGATTTTTTTCATGGTCTACTTTTACCCCACTTGCCCTGCCAAGTTCTCTCGCACTTGTTAGGCTCCCTTCTCACAAAACTCACGTCTTGCCTTGTCTTGCCCCTTCTGTCAATATGTGTGACATCACTTCTGTTGTTTGTTCTTTCTGTCTTGTTCTTTCTTTCACTCTCTTGATTCTCTTTGTTCTCAGTGCGTAGCTTCAGCAGATAATGTGGTGGTTGTATCTTGGGTCACTGTTTACAGCTGTGATTGTGGGTCTAATGACAGACAACAGTCCGTGGCTGTCATTGCTGTTTAGGGTCATGTTTTGTTACAGGGTGACGAGTGTTGGCAGTATCAGGCTGCCGAGTTCTTTCATTTTTATTGCACTATTTCTTTCCTTCTTGACAGTTGTTGGGTCTGTCTTTATTGCCAGTGCTTTCTTGAAAATTTCAAAAACGTGTTTTAATGAAAAACTTTCATATCCTCTTTTCTCATGTGTTTGTCGTCTGGTGTATGTCCTGACTTTTATTTTTATTTTCACTGGATTTTGCTGTAGATGTGATTTGTTGTTGTTTTCATTGCTATGGGAAGCGAAGCATGGCACCGCCCTGCCCTGTGATGTCCTAGGCAAGGTGGTATGGGGTGCGCATCTGCAGGGTTTCTGCGGCAGCCGTGTGTTACGTAAACAGTCTCAACACAGATGGTGCAGCATGCCTCTACACATGGCAGGTTCACAGCCAGAGGAGCTCACCATCCTCCTCTCTTCCTGCCTTTCGTCTTTCTCTGTCTTATATGTCTGTCAATGTCCTTTACTCTCTGTGTTGCTTCCTATCCCCTGCACCTGCTGACCTTGCCTCTATTGGTCTGCCATGCTGTCTTTCTCTGTGTCTGTCTGTCTCAGCATCTCTGTCCTTTCTATGCAATTCTGCTATACTGACTATCACCTAGTCCTGGCACAGTTAAAGCATAATTGAAAAGGAATACATTTACTTTATTCACCATTAAAAACTTGAATCCTGTGTCCTACGGAATGATTTTTGCTGGTTATGTTTTTCTAGAACGGAAGGGCTAAATTTTTGTACCATATACAAGTTGTGGGAAGATAGTCGTACACACGTTATAGTCGTAGGCGTGTAGATATGGCCAAGATGGCCCGCTGAAGTTCAAACCGGGCATCAGAATGGGGAAGAAAGGTGATTTACGTGACTTTGAACATGAGATGTTTGTTGGTGTCAGGGTGGCTGGTCTGAGCATTTTGGAAACTGCTGATCTACTGGGATTTTTCCCACACAACCATCTCTGGTGTCTACAGAGAATAGTTTAAAAAAGAGAAAATATCCACTAAGGGGCAGTTCACTGGGAAAAAAATGCTTTATTGGTGCCAAAGGTCAGAGGAGAATGGCCAGATTCCAAGCTGAGAGGAAAGCAACAGTAAGAGTATCAAATAACCACTCGTTACAACAAACAGCATGTCGAACCTTGAAGCAGATGGGCTTAGGCAGCAGAAGACCTCATGTGGTGCCACTCCAGTCAGCTAAGAACTGGAAACTGAGGCCACAGCTTTCACTGGCTCCCCAAAATTGGGCAACAGAAAATTTGAAAAACATTGCCTGGTCTGTTGAGTATTGATTTCTGCTGCAGTGATCAAAATTTGGCAAGAAACAGCATGAAAGCATGGATTCATCCAGCCTTACATTAATGGTTCAGGCTGCCGGTGGTGTAATTGCGTGGGGGATATTTTCTTGGCACACTTTGAAGCCCTCACTACCAATTTAGAATCTGCAGCTACTTTGATGCTATCATGTCAATATGGACCAAAATCTCGGAGGAATGTTTCGAACACCTTGTTGAATCCTTGCCATGAAGCAGTCCGAAGCCAAAAGTGGGGCCAACGCGATACCAGCAAACTGTACCTAACAAAGTGATTGGTAGAAGTTTTATTTAAACTCAGAACATGATCTAGTTTTTAATCTAACCAGACATTTTTGGTGCCTAAATCTAATCAAACTAACCAAACATCAAGTGAAAAACAGAGTAAACACAGAACGACAGCCAAAGCTTTCTATATTGGTATTATAAGATTGCTGCTGGGATTTAAAGTCAAGTCTATTAAATGAATGACTCAATATGCAGACTTTATTGTTCTTTGGATGTGGAAGTATTACGATTTGTTTGAAAATACATAAATAAATAAATCCAATTTCCTGATTATTTTGCAGACTGAAATGGACTTTGTTGTGTAGCCTATGTGTCTTTAAAAAAACATGAGGGCAGAGAATTACAGTGATGTGTGCACATCTTAAAAGATGCTTTAACATTAAAAAAAAAAAATCAGTACGAATGAATTACATTGGTAAGATGCGGTTTTGAATACTACATGTGTAGTTGCCAGGTTAATACACTGCAGGCCTGTATGCCGACATCCTTTCTTGGGTTTTCTGAATTTTTCCTTTGGACACAGAAAAGAAAGGATCATAGATGAGAAACGAACTTGTGTGTTTTTTTGCAGCTTGTTCAGTTTGAGATTCAACAATATTGGAATGACTCGTGCGTGTTTATAATTGATTTCATTTCTAATATTTAGCTACTGCACATATGAAGTGAGAACCAGAGAATTGCTACCCAAATTTTCTCCCACGAAGGGCAATTGTAATTTAATATCCAATGTTTCAAACCAGCCAGAGCAACCTTCAGTGTTCTGCTGAATTTTCCCAGATACATCCACAAAGTGGTGTTTTTATTTTTATTGATGCCACCATAGAGCAATCAGATGCTATTTTCCTGCATTGGAGGAGTGAAATGGAGGGATGGAGTTAGAGAGTGGGAAGATGTGAGAGGAGGAGGAGAAGGAGGAATATGAAAACAGGGAAAGTAGGACAGAGGGATGACTGACTGTTACATCCTTCTGGGTATTTTGTAGCTGTAGCTGGTCTTGCATTTGGACCTGATGGGGAAGTTCTGCTCCCTAGTTCAGTGAACATGGTGTGTTACAAACCAATCCAGCCAATTCAACACAGAGTTTCCCGAAGTTATGGATAGGGAATTAAATTTTCAGTCAAGTGATTACTTCTCTTCCAGTAGAACCTGCCAGGTCTGATTAAATGCTGTCACAATGAACCTTTTACTTTACTGTTAACTCTTAAATTATGAGGAATGAAATATTTCTGGACTTTAATAAACCAACAAAGTCACAAAGAATAAAAGGAATCAAGACAGAATATCTAGTGGTTATTCTTTAATGCCTGGCAAGCACAGAGAAAAAAGTACAAATCATACATACATATGATGCTCTTCTAAGCTTTACCGTTCTAAGAGTTGATCAGGACTAAGCTAACTCAATACATGCATAAACAACTAAAGATAAATAGCTCTGTTTTCAGACTGTATTGTCTAGACATGAAAAGAAGGGTATATTTTTCACTTAATTGACTGGAAGCAGAATAACAATCATTTTGATTATTGATTGCCTCCGTAAGTTCATGCATTGAGGAAACAAAGCAAAATATTTTTGTATTCAAGACTCTCAGATATTTTACATTCTCCTGCTGTTTATGAATATAATTGAATATCTTTGGGTTTGGGGCTAGAGGGATTGTATTGAGAGAAATGAGGGTGGGCATTAGTGAAAAAAAAGCCTAAAAATAATTTTTAATAAATATCTCTTATTTGGACAGCTTCTGAATCACAAGCAATCACAAATGAACAGTAAAATCAGTACTCTAATTGACTAATTTTTAATACTGTGGCAAAAAACTGAAGCACTCCTCATTTTTTAAAATATTTTGCAAGAAAAATCTGAAGCAGGTTCAGCACTTTATTGAAACATGTGCAAACATAAAGGGAAATGTATATCAGGCAAAAAAACAAAACAAAGTTTGAACAATTCTAATGAGCTTGAAAGTTGATATTTGGTATGCCCACCTTTGTTCGTTAACACAACCTGAACCCTCTTAGGCAAGCTTTCCTGTCATTTCTTTAAGTAGGCTTCAGTGATAGTTCTCCAGGCTTTGCGGTTGATCCTTTTTTGACTGAGCTTTAGTGAACAGCACATGGATCAACTGAAGGGCCAGATATAGCTCTCAGGTCCAATCTCAGGTCTTTGCTGAATTTTACTATTTCCTAAGGACAATACTTTTAGATACTGTTGATCTTTTGTCCTCCACTTATCCAGTGCCCTAGTACTTTTTTAAGGACTGGACTGAAAATGAATGTGAATGATGAATGAATGAAAATGTGGTTCGGAGAACTATTGCTGAAGACCACTTTGAAAAATGACAATTAAGTCTGGTCTGGCTCCTTGGAAACAAAATAAATATAAATGAGGGTTGGGTCAAGATTTTTGTAGTGTACTTTTTGGTGTTTACTAAGCAACCAAAGTAATTGTGTCTCAAAAACAAAAAGGTTTTGAGACACAATTTTAAAAATGCACCTCCATTACATACGAGATACAAATATCTGAGGAAGAAAGAGAGTTCAGCTTGTTAACTGAGACAGCAGAAAGGCTATGTACAGCTATTGAAGTCAACCTATTTCAGATATGAGATGACACATCAGAGGTCAGAGTACTGTAAGCAACAAAGGGGGACAAGTCACATCCTTACCTGTCAGTCTGGATCTGTAGTATGAAGGGGCTGCAATACTGAGCTCCCAAACTGAAAAAACAAAGCCCTTTGTTTTTCGTGCGTGTGTGTGTTTTTTTTTTCCTAGCAGTGATATTAAATGAAGCACAGGCAAGAACAAAGGCAGAGTGGATCCAGGGACAACCATGTTAGTATTGTGTAGACCACAGTAATGCAAAGTGACTTTCTTTTATTTCTTCCATTCATCTAGATTCATTTTCCTTGTGCCTGTATTTGTTTATCTGCAGGTATCTTGAGGTGAAAATACAGCAATATCACTTCCATCTACTTATTTTAATATATGTGGTTCAAAGCACAGCAATAGTAAACAGAAAAATGAAAAGATAGGCAGAAAGTCGGATGATATTTTAGGATTTGATTCCTCTGAAGTTCTTTCTATTAGTTGGTTTTCAGTTGAGAAAAAGATATGGGATTGCAGAGAGGAATGTAATAACATGCAAAGGTCAAGAGGTAGACATGTCACAACCACCAGACTAGTCTCAGCAAATTTCGGTCTGTCCTTGACTCATAGTTTGTTTCTTCTGATGGTGATTTTTGTCTCATCTGGAGAGAAACTGTAGACAATACATGCTGCACAGCAGATAATGCTATCAGCATCTGTCACACTGACAAAATATGCATGCACGTTCACCAGGGAAATTTTTCTGCTGCTTGTCTTGATGATTTGTGCAACAGGCACAGTGCAACAGGCATAGTCTAAAAATGACACAAAGTATTTAGTTATATTTATCAATGCATTTAAATTGTCATTTTTTGAGTGTCTCTGTTTTAAAAGGCATACTTAGCAGAAAAAAAAGATCATTCTTTAATTGCATTTAAGTGCACTTATAGCTGACAAGGAAAAAGTGTGTCAATGGTGCATTTCTTTCACAGTTTCAGTTATTTTTTCTGTTTAATCAGGATTTAGACATTGGTCAACGACATTCCTCCTACTGGGTGGAAAACAGGATGTCTTTAACGAATACACCACTGATTTGGTTTCCAAATCAGCATGATTTAAACATTAATGTTTTTCACGTCTTCTTAGTTAAAATGCCTCCCCACAATCCAGTACTTCAGATATTTAGCTTTAAGTGTCAACAGATAAGTGAGTGGTGAACAGATGTCAGTAATCTCATGTCTTTCCATTTTATTTGTTTTCTAACAGTGCAGTTTTCAGGCTGGCTAAACAACACTGGAAAAAAAAAAAAAAAACCCAGCGGGAACAATAACAGCTATGGTGATAATGGATTCAAATAGGATTCTAGCATCTCTAGGTTCCTACTGAGAAAAGTCCAAACATTTTTTCTTTTTTTTCCCCCTTTCCCTTTCAACCTCACAGAGAAGGGCTTTGCTAGGGAAAAGTCTATACCCCCAACTGGTTGGCAAGTGGTTGCTGGCAGTAGCTAGTGTAAACTACCTGGTACTGCAGTGAAAACCTCCTTGCAAATGTCTTAGTGTCGAGCAAATTACTGGTGACTGAGGCAGTCGCCAGTAATTTTTATGGATGATGCCAACTACCAAACGTCTCCAAACAGAAAGGTGGTGAAGCTATAAACAGTGCAATGCAAACCAGAAATGGCAAAGTCAAAAGATGCAACTTTCAAAACAGCTCAGAGTTTTTGGTGTGTTGGCACAGCATTTGACATCTTTCATGCAAATTACCGACAACCATGGCAATCTGAAAGCAACCAAAGTAATCACAAGGATTATTTTAGATTTCAACTAAAGACAGACAGCAACTAGTACCAGAAAGCACTAGAAAGGGGTCTACGCCTATGTGACTGAGGCAAAAGTTTTGTTGTTTATGTTGGAAAAACACATTTTTACAATAACCCTCATGACACAGATATTATAAGAATATCTGTGTCACCCTCCTCCCCCCTATTTGTCTGTATCTGTGCCCTGGAGTTTTGATTGTGTCTTGTTGTTTTGATTATTTTCATCTGTGGCTTGTTGCCCAAGTGTTTCCCGTTGACTTTAGTGTGTCTGTGTGTATAAATAGTGCTGTATTCCCTTTGACCTTTGTTACATTGTCTGTATAACCTATTGGTGTGTTTCAGAGAATTTCTCCTCCATGTAGGTTACTTTCTTCATGGACTTTGTTTCTTTTGATTGCTGAACTTCTAATCCACCAATAAAGGTGTGCTCTTTGTTTACTCTGTCTGCCTCCCGAGTGTGAATTTCCATGGTGGTTACTTGCAGTAACAGAATTCATAAATGTGTTGATGTTTTTTTTCAGTTGTTCAAAAAAAAGAAAAGAAAAAAAAAGCCCAAATTAGAAAAATCTGCTCTCAGGGATCAAAAGGAATTGTTTGGAAATTCTGAACTGCATCTGAAAGGTATTTTATCATTTCTTATTTTTAATGTGTGATAACTGTTTCTTGTGTTCACCTCAGAGTTTTTATCTGTTGTGATGTGGAGAATCAGAAAACACCAGAGATTATTTTTATTTTCACTCTAAAATTAATACTTGTTGTACTGTTGTACTGGGAGGCTTAGTCCTTTGTTTGGACTAGTCTTGTTTGTGGCAGTGTGCATGTGTAGGCTATAAGAGAGCGCGCGCAAGAGATATGAGAACGGCCCCAAACCAGCAAACCAAGCCAGCCTCATTCTTGTTACATTACACCCTAAAATTGGGATGGATACATCAAATCTGTCAACTGGGAAAGGAAGATGGAGAAGAACATTTCATTCTCAGGACCATCCTAATCCCTTTGACTGCTCCCTTCAGCCCCTCACTCCACACACACACACACACACACACACACACACACACACACACACACACACACACACACACACACACACACACACACACACACACACATACACCGCATGGGCTGAACCTTCTGAGCATGCTGCCCCCATCACATCCACATTATTACACAGCAGCTAATCCTGTTGCCCAAATCCCACTACCTTGGACTCCTCTGAGAAAATCCTATTGGTGCTGCACATTTCTCCATATGATTTAGCATACAGGCATCCACTGTCCTCCAGACTGCCTTTGTCTCCTTCCAGCTTGCCTTTCCGGATGTTTTCTCCTGTAAATCACTCTCTAAATCCCTGCACCCCATCTATAATCAACAATGTCTCAAGTTTATTACTGCGTGCATTGTTGTGCAGAATATCTCAAGCAGACACAAAAAGCTAACAGACAAATGGGACACTCGGTGCCTTTCTTTGCCTGCCTTCCTGCCAGTCTGTTGTCTTGCTGCAACTAAACTTAGTGGTTTATTTATTGTTCTGTTTGTTTATTGATAGAGTTTTAGTGAAGAATTCATGAGGTCGTATTCATTGCTGTGCAGCTCAAGTGTTCCTTTCTAAGAGAGAAGAGAAGATCACCTACATTCAATCTGCACAGCTTACTTCATAATTTATTGCGTGATGTGGGTGCTTGTGACATTTCGAGAGTGTGTGACTGTACTTGTATGTGGATGTGCAAGTTCAGGATTGTACACGTCTGTTCAAATGTGTGATAGCTGACAGGCAGTAGCCAGATGATGTTTCAGTGTGTGCAGCACGGCAACTGCTCCAAGGCTCCAGTGCCAACAGCATGGATTATGTTGTGTGTGTGTGTGTAAATGAGAGTATGTGGAGGATATTCGGTGCTCTCTGCTCAACTAAATACCTGTAAGTGCTTTATTAACATCATGGGATTTCAGAAAGATTCTATGGATTGTTGCGCTTATGCCTTCTCTCTCTTTTACTCTGTCTGCCTCTATTTATCAAATCATTCCTATTTATGTGTAAAAGTCCCCATTCGTAGTAAATATATATGTTTTCCAAGCAATTGCAAAACATGTGTGTTCTAATGAGACTGACAAAACGACTAAGAAGGAGCCATGCTGCATGCAGCTCACTGAGCAGAGTAACATAAAGAATGCTATCTTTGTGCCGTCATCTTTCATTTATGAATCTCTGATTATCTATTTCTGCATAAACAATGCCAAACAGTTGGATGACTTTTATCGCTTTAAGTAGTGACCTGCAGTCTTCCTTGTAGGGTAGCTTATGTAGAATGTTGCCACAGGGCACAGAGATCCACCGAATGATTTGCTAGTGCTTGTAAAGCTTAAATCTGTGAGCACAGAGTAATAACTCAAGGTGACTCAGATGAGAGTTTTTACATTTTGATCAACTCAGCCCTTCTCCCATCTGGATTTTGGCATTTGGATAGTCCTAAAACTGTAAAAATGATGGGAACAAAAATAGGTCTTTGACAAATGAGAGCAATCCTCCACATTCACTCTTCCCCCTCAAAGTGTGTGTTAGCCCGTACACCTATCTTTGTGAGGACCAGTTGGATTTTTGGATGGGTGTTAGAGTATTGCTGCCCGTGAGTACACAAGGGTCTACTTGTTTCCATGTTTAAAAAAATCAGATGGTGTGCACGATGCTCTGTGCACATGTCTTGAATATAATAAAGCCGGAATGATTACTCCTTCTGTCTGCAGCTGTCTGTGTCTGTGTCAGTGTATTTACCTCTATAGAACTCCTGAGTGAGGACACGGAGCAGCTGTGACTTAGGAGGTAAACAGGGTCTGGGTGCTGGATGAGGATTGTGTGTACATATGTATATGACTGTGAATGTTGTTTGTAGTGTCAAACGCTTTCAGGTCTCAGATAAAATGAGAAAACTGATCTCTAGATCCAAACTAATATTGGTTGACGTTTTAGCAAGTCCTTACTTTGTGTCACTCCTTCAAAGAGTGTTTTAGGATTAAACTTTACTTGGTTACAATTAGGTTAAAAAATTATCATTTTGCTGCGTCATACAGGACTATGATGGACTGTGACACTATGATGTGGCATTTTAACAATACTCAGTTGATACTTAATAAATGCAAATGGACTGGTACTTACTACTACTACTACTAACACACACACACACGCACACACACACACTTTTTCCTATGTCTAAGTGCTAACATTAACCCACATCTTGTCCAAGGATACTTCAGCATGTAGGCTCGAGACCAAACCTCTTCTTTCCAAGTAGCATAACTGGTTTCTGGTAGTTGCCGTCTTTCACAAGGTGGAATTGGCTGCCAAAAGCCGCCTTGTGATTGCTTTGGTTCTCAGCAGATTGCCACAGTCAGTAGATAAAATAAGTACTACTGAACAACCCACTCTGCCTTCCTGATCCAGTCACCCAATAAAAGGAGACTTCTAATGAGAAAATCAAAGGAGGTCAAGAAGATATTCTTCTACACCACTGTTGTGGCAGACCACCAGGGGACTTCGCTTACACCCAGTGAGAAGGGAAGTGGGAGGAGCAATGTTTCTGGGTTCTAGGCGATGTTTTTCCACCTTGTGAAGCTGAGAATAAAGTTGGTGTAAAATGTGACAAGCTCTTGTGTCGTCCTTACATACCTCCACACTATCACCAGCCTGAACTGTTTATATAAGGCAGGATGGATTCATGCTTTCATGTTGTTTATGCTTTTTGACCCTACCGTGCAAATATCACAGCAGAAAGGCTAGTCTTTTCTTGTGTATGCACCCTTTATGGAGTTAAAAAACACAATATGTCAAAGAAAGAAAGAAGTGTGTGTGTGTGTGTGTGTGCATTTCTAACACATTCAATCTTCCTCTTCTTCATTAACCTTCAGCCTGAACCCCCCTTAGCCATCTTTCACAGAGTGGTCCCGGGTTAAAACAAGTGTAACAATTTTCATCTCAGTATAAGCCTGCAGGTAGGGTTGATTCTCAAAATGGGGAAACACAAACACTACCTTGCTAAAGGTTTCATCAACCTCTGAAATATAAATTAATTGGGTGCATGGCAGCTGCAATGGAGGGACAGAGACCTTTTTAGTAACTGGCGGTAAACTGAGGAAGATAAATGGCCAGTTAAACTAAATTATATCAAGCAGATTTGGCCTCTGTTATTGTATCAAAACAACACTTACTGGTGTCAGCTATAATCAAATCACCTTTTTCTTTGCATATTTGTTGTTTCTGATTTATTACATGTGAAAGGACCATTTCAGTGGTTTGGGAAGCTCTATTTTTGAGTGTGTTTGTGTTAATCCAACATGAGCAGGAAGGACTCTCAGAGCTTCACCCCATCCATCAGCGCTACCGTGCCATGAACCTCTCCACACACTTCACAATATTTAGATGATCATGAACTATGTGAGAGACGATAAAAGCTGCTACACATTTGTTGTAAATGAGCTTGTCTCTGCGGAGTAAACATAACTCAGTGTGTGTGTGTGTGTGTGTGTTTGTAAGCATGCGTGTCTGATCGAATATTTCAGATGGAGCTATTTGTTCTCTCGGGCTTAGCAGATGTGGGCCCTGCAACTAATACAGTGGTGAAAAACACTTTGCAACATGCATGATTACCACCCATTCAACCGGCGTGAACTCCTGTAATCGTGTGATCCATCAGCTAATATGCAGCATGTGCAGGACCCATGTGCGAAACCCATTGGGAACGCAGGCTGATGCTCTGATATACATTTGCAAATTTAACCCTAGGACACCTAATCTCTTGAACGCTTGAACATGATTGAACACTACAAGAACGAGTTATCCTGTTAACTGTTCCTCAAACTCTAATGTTAATTTACTCCAGAGGACTTCAAGGACAAAGTTTACATTCTTCAAAGTTAATAGAAGTTGTTGTTGCTGCAGTAGATTATCATCTGGAAGCAAAAACTTTGGCCTATTAGGAACTAGAGGAGAGATGAAGTTTAAACTTGCCTCTGTCATGACAGCATAGAGCTTTATGATAATATGATTAAATTTGAAAACTTCTAGTTCAAAGGAAAGTGATTGTTTTCCCGTGTTTTGACAGAACAAACCTTGTGTTTTCTGTGTACATGAGTTCTTGGGTTTTGCAGGTATGATAACAACTGAAAGACATTGTTTCACATCTCCCTGAGCCCATCTTCCATGTTACTCTCTCCCCTGCTGTCTAGTATTAAAGCAGAGATGTCTCATAATCGTCAGTTTCTCCTGCCACACAAAATCATTTCAGTATACCTACTGCATGCAAATTTACCCAATCTCCCCTGACTCTCGCATTGAAGAGCTTGTCTTTTTTTTTTCCTTTTTCTTTTTTTTTTTTTTACAGAAAAAATGTCAACAGAAAGGAGTCAAATAGGAGTCACAGCCCTATGTTTTATTCATTGTTGCTCCTCGGTGTGGCCGTGTTTTCACTTATATCGCTTGTTTTTATAGGCCATTTCAGCGAGGAGTTCATATCAATCAGTTCTCCACCATCTGCTGGTTTAGTGATTGGAGGATGGTCATATGGTCCCCAGAGAGCAGGGACCCTCCTTGGGCTCTGGGGCTGCCTGCGAGGCACCCTAACCAGACAGAGTCTCCAGACAGTCTCCTCAGGCTATGGTGTGACCCATGACCCACCCAAGCATTATCATTTAAAGGAGAAATGGGTGCTTATTGTGGTTTGCTTTCTTTTTGAAAATTTAAATCAATTAAGCACAAAGCAAATTATGCAAAATTGGCTGTGCTTTGCGAAACAATTGACATCTAACATCCCTACAAGCATCTCAAAATAAAACCTGTTCCCTGCCTTGAACAGTGTTCGCAGGTCTTCCTTTCAGGTTGTACACACAGGCTCAAAAACCTTGAGGAATAAGATCAACTGCGCCCTGTGTTTTTCTTTTTTTTTCTTCTTTTTTTTTTTTTAAGCATGCTGTAATAATGGAAGGCAACTCGGTTGCTATCAATCTTTTTCCAGCTGAAATCAGCGGCAGAACAACAGCGAGTTCATTAATTTAGATTGACAAAATCAAACTGCAAACATATAAGTGAAGAGGACAAAAAGAAATAGACCTTGGAAAATTAAGGGAGGCATCTAATTGTGTTTTAATTCATTTAAGTTCACTTTCAATTATTGAACAAGTTGAGCCTCCTACACTTCCCCAAACTCTTTCACACGTCCTTGTTCCATTTATCACAGGATTTTTGATGAGCTGCTGCACAAGGATGGGTACGATTTTTGTGTGTAACAGATCTTCTCACTCAGTTGGAGTGATTTTATGAGGTGTGTATTTTTTTTTCACTTCCGCAATAAAACATGTTCCATTTCAGCAACCATGATATTAAATCCAATAAAAAGAAATTTAATGCAACATCAACTCATAGTGCCACAATTACAGCTGAAGAAAGTATGACTGTCACGTCTGATAAATTGAGACGCACCATTTGTAATTTTTATATATATATAAAGATTTCAGCAAGTCTGTCTCCATAAACTTATGTGTGTGAGGTGCTGGTGGTCCCTACCATGCCGTGTGTATCTATATCCAGTGTGTGTTTTTGTGTGTTTCCTTGTGCCTCACTTCTCCTTACTCCTATCTCCACCAGCCAGCAAGACACTTAACATCTGGATAGAGACCCAGGTATGGTGGATAAAAGCCCCTGAGGAGAGAGCGAGCGAGAGAGAGAGAGAGAGAGAGAGAGAGAGAGAGAGAGAGAGAGAGAGAGAGAGAGAGAGAGAGAGAGAGAGAATAAAAAGGCATAATAAATGTGTAAACAGAGTACCCTACCACTAAGCGAAAGGTCACCCAGTAGATC
>VURO01022154.1:44630-56765 GCA_015108175.1 Pelvicachromis taeniatus
TAATCAGATACTGTGGTTACAATTAAAATGAAAAAAAAAAAAAACCATTATAAATAAAAAGGTTCAGGGCTATCACTCGTTTGAAACTGGTATGCTTAAAAATATGTATTTAACAGGGAACTCATTGTGTTGTACTGTTATTGTAGCTCAGTATATTTACTGGCATGTATAACTAAAATCCATACTCCTTGTGATAAACATTATACTTCATATTGTACTACTAACTAGTTATATCTAGAATATTATACATTTCAATACCGTTTTTCTTTCACATTTGAAAACCAGAAATGTTATTTGCACATTAAAGCCCCATCCTTCCTCCTGCCCTGTAGTTGATAAAGGGCATATTTATTTATAATCTGCCAACTGTTATAACTTTGTATTAAATGAGGGTTTTTAAATTATGAGTTTACACACCAACATCCACTTAGGGGGTTCGTCAGAGGTGTTTCTGATTGAATACCTTCTCTCATCTCTGATTGCTGATGCAATAACATATGAGCAGCATTTTAATGAGGTGCCTGATTTTAATGTTACATTTACCCAGCAATATAGAAAAATTTCAACATTTGAAGAAATGTTAATTTCCACTAATGCATTTATGCATCTCATTACTTGTATGCTCACTGCATGTTTATAAAATCTTGTTATATTATTTTCATTATTCTTTAAAGAGTTAGAAAGCAATTTGCAAACCACAACCTTAGATGCACCTGCATACATCCCAGATGAGTCCTGCAGCCACCATAAGAGTCCAGCTCACAGATGACCTCATCCAGTCACACCAGTAAAAAGTATCCTGCAGCTTCACATTAAATACAGCATCCACTACTGATTTTATGTTCTAAAGAAAATGGTTTTTAAATCCAAGTTGCTGAGATTTAGAGTCTAAAATAATCGAAAAAAATGTGGAAAGAGTAAAATTATAGACTGCGGGTCAAATATGGCGGGTTGAAATTCATTACATGGCATGATGCCCAATGATGATTTTCATTTGCAGCAAAGCTTTTTGCATAAAAATTAGGCATTGATTTCATCCTGCGCCACTTCATCACTTATGTGGCTCCACTTACTCAACCCTGACATGTCACCGGGAGCAGGGCTGTTAGCACAGCAATGAACAACGCGTAATGGTCGTCCCCATTCACAAATTATGTTTAAAGCCCACAATCACTGTTAGAAATGAAAAGCTTTTAAAACACGTGTGGGATGGAGGACGTGCGGTTTGAAATTGGAAAGCGTGTGTGCATGCATGCACGTGTGTCTTCTTGTGTTTATGTGCACTTCCGTTCTTTGCACCTTTCCTGATGAACCGTCAGCAGCTTCCCCGCCCTCACAGCTTCCTCAGTGCGCTCTCTACAGAGGTCAATACAGAATGTCAAGTGTGACGGATGCTCCCTTCACAAAATGTATGACCCCTGACCTCTCATATAAGAAGGCCAGGTCAGTATGGAAACCAAATAACATTAAAAGTCCATTTGGAGCAAGCGTAAATGGTTCTCATTATAAAACAATTGGTTTCTTGGTCCAATAATCTCAAATAGAGATCAGTACACAGATTTTAGCAATTCATCAAGTCTTCTGCTCTCATGCATATTAAGAAAGAATCAGATGGCGGCTATTGCTCCATTCATATTCATGTGGTAAGATTGAGAAATACTGGGGAGGTGGTCATTTGAATTTCAATAACATGTCAGATGTTTAAAATTTGAGAATTAAAATTCCACATGAAACCTTTTCCTATAACCTCATTTGACAGTTCATCCAGATCCAAGAGAATACATTTCCACCCATCCACAAAAACCATCAGCAACCTGTCACAAACACAGCTCGATCCTTCACCTTTTAACCGCCAACTTTGAAATGATTCATCAGTTTGAGGATGATTAGTCTGCATGTGCGTTTATGTGTGTGTGTATGAGAGAGCAAGAAAGAGGGGTTGAGGCGGGGCTGTGGCGTCCAATCTGGCATACAGTAAGAATTTCCATCTGGAGTGACAGAAAATCAATGTGGAAGTTCAGCCATTTGTGCTCCAGACCTGGATGTAGCTGAAGTATAATCACCTCACCGCTGACCTTCAGGGATAAGGAGAACTTACACAGCCACTCACATGTGTGCATTCATGCACATATAATACAGGCAGGCTGACAAACACACAGTAGCTTGCACATGTACTGTACACACACACACACATACTCAGATTAATGAATTTCTTCAAAAGCTGTCTCTCAGATATGCATCCTGTTTTAAATCTCCTTCTATAAGCATTACACTGACACGTTGACCTAACCACTCTATAAAATGCACAATAATAATGCAGGAATGGAATAAAAAAGGTCACTTTCTTTCCCAGAATATGAAACATTCATTACATGAGTGGCCTTTTTGAAAAAATTATTATTATTACCGTATTTTTCGCCGTATAAGACGCACTTTTTCTTCCCCAAAACTGGGGGGGGGGGAAAGTTGGTGCGTCTTATACGATAAATACACATTTTGCCTGCATTAAAACTGCTTCTAACTTTGTGTGGTGCTTGCTTGCAGTCCTCTCTTTATGCTGTGTGTGCTGCAGGCTGGATTTGTGGCATGTACTGCGAGCTGTGCCTCCTCATGTCTCCCCAGGCAGTCTCACTTCTTGCTGGTCAGTGTGGGCACAATTTCGCCGCTTCTGTGCATATCACCCGGGCACTGGCTGTTTCTCAATTGAAGGACGCGAGTCCGGACTCGCGTTCTCGGCAAGACCGGACTTGCTGTGAACAGGAGTACGGACCCGCGATTTGTGCAATTGGAACGCCAGCGTACTCGATGACGTCACAGGTCATGTGAACGTGACTGGGCTGGTCTCGCGAAATGCATGATGGGTTATTTGGCTCCACCAAGTCCACACAAGTCACCACCGATGCATGCTCGATAAAGCGGGCGGAGCGAGAACACATCCGGGAACTTTTCACGTTCTCGGCTTGATGCATACTTTGAATTGGGACAGTACTTGGTCTCCGACTGATGACGTATAACGAGTCTGCGAGAACGCAAGTACACACAAGTACGCATATTGAGACACAGCGTCTGTGTTTTTCATTGAGTTCTTGTCAGGTCGTCTGTCTTCCATGCCAGTTTGCCACGCCATGTTTCCATGCCATGTTCCATGTTACCAGGTTTTCTCTCATTCAGGTTTTTGTTAAGTTCAAGTTCTTTGTTTTTAAATTTAGCCTTAGCTTTCCCAGTGTAGTTAGTTTTGGTGGTTTGCCTTTGCCTCTTTTATTTTCGTATCCCTTTTTATGAGCCATTAAACAGCTTGCCTTTTGCTTATTTAAGTTTCGTCCACGCTCCTTTTGTGTCTGCATTTTTGGGTCCTCCTCTTTGCAATTCTACAGTCTGCTTTGCCCAGACTGTGACAAAACGTGTAAAAACACAAACATTGAGGATGGTGTATTTGTATATTATATAGGCATATGCAGCCAGATTTAGCCATTTGGTTAGTCAGTAGTCAAATCGAAAGCAAGAGACAATGAGAGAGACGTGACAAGAGATAAGAAAAGAAGCTACCATGGGGTGAAAATCAAGTGTGGAAGAGACGGAGCAAGAGAGAGAAGCAAAGACGGAGACAGTTAAACTGCCAAAGCCAACCTCAGCTTCCCGTTGGCACCGTCGTGCACTTGGAGCTAGGTATGAGTCTAGGTAACCATCTATAACAGTATGGCGTCTCCTGGGCACTGTTCTCTTCTATCTCATCCTCAGTACTCAGTGGAGCGTGGCAATCGCTCCTCTCCACACCCTTCCACAGATCTGCACCCGTGATTACACCCCAAATCAAATGAGTCTGGGACTGAGAGAGAGAGTGGGGGTGAGATGGGTTAGAACGGGGAGAGGTGGCGGGGAGACACTGATGGTTTGGTAAATGTGCATACAGATTTATCATGCCAGAGAGAAAGTGAAAAATGGAGCACGTACAGTGATTTAGAATTCATATAAAGCCTGTTGGTTTAGAAAGGGCATTCATGCAGAGAAATGGCTTGAGCGTTTTTGGGTTTTTTTTCTCCACAGATTCAATATGAACAATAGTGCATGTATGACAGATGTGTCCTTTGAAGCTGAAGCAACAATTTTTGTGCTGTTTTTTTATGCAAATGCCATGCTGAGCTCCACATTTCAACTGTTTTATGATGGCACACCGGTCTGGCAGTGGAAATGGTGACTGTAACAGCAGAACAGACAGAGTTAGAGGAAAAAAAGAGTTTAGCCATTTACTACCATCTCCGCTGCAGATTTCCAAACTGCATTGCTAATTTAGAACTGAACTCCAATAATACTGCTGAGCTCATGACTGACTAAAGCTGCTAGCCTCATGCAGAGTTAAGAGGAAAGATATAGAATTTTAGTAAGCGTAGTTATTTCTACACTCTACAGATCCATTTTTTATTTTCATTTTCAGACCCTCAGTCCCAGCTAGAACTGACCCGAGTGCCCTCACTTGAAGCGGCTTCACACAGATGACTCATGTGCCAAGAAAAGCTATTAAATAGACTCTGATGTGTAAAATCTGTGGAATCCCCCTTTAAATTGATTGTCCTTCTCCCACCCTTCTCCAGTCTGTAAAGCTGCACTGATTTATTTTTATAATGATATTAGATCAAATGACTTTGTGTAATGTGAATGGGTCATTCTTGGTGACAAACCAGCTGAGAGCTATCACCAGCTCTGCAGTTCCCTTCAGGCTGACAAAGTGTCTTAACGTGGCTTAGCTTACATTCAGAAAAGACAGCTGTTCTCATTGAAAAAGTTCTGATAATCCTGCTTATATGCTGCTGAACATGGATTAGCTTTTAGTTGCTAAAAAGAAATGTTTACTTTAGGATTTACTGAATATGGAACTTTGTTGTGCTTCTCAGTATCTGCAAAATGAGTATGTAGGAAACTTTGAAATAGGTTCACTACAACATTACTTTGCCTGAGTGACGAAAGTAACGTGCTTCATCTAAATCTATCAGCTGCTAGCTGGACAGATAGACGCTATAAGAAGTTCCATCCATCCATTTGCAGCCGCTTAACCGTTGCGGGGGGCGCTGGAGCCTATCCCAGCTGTCTTGAGGCGAGAGGCAGGGTACACCCTGGACAGGTCGCCAGTCTGACACACATAGACAGACAACCATTTACACTCACAGTCACTCCCACATTCTCACCTATGGGCAATTTAGAGTTTCCAATTAACCTATCCCCACAGTGGGAGGAAGCCAGAGTACCCAGGGAGAACCCACGCAAAAAACACGTGGAGACTATGCAAACTCCACACAGAAAGACCCCGGACTGATGGTGGAATTGAACTTAGGACCTTCTTGCTGTGAGGCAACAGTGCTAATCACTGTGCCACCTATAAAAAGTTATATGTGTTAAATATCAGTATAGCACCATTAATCAGTGTTTCTGTTCTCAAAATGTAATTTTTTGCTGTGTGTTCTTAAAATAACCTAATTATTAATAACCCTGGTTTTGGTTGCACCAACTGAACAGTTTTTTGGGTAACACTATGTCCTTTGTGGGCCGTAGCCGAGGCGGCGTATGTCGGCCGGGTCCACTGAAGACCGAAAAGGCCCGAAGTGAGAGGCTTGTGAAATGGGACGGTCTAGCCTTCAGATTAGCGTCACCAGCTGTTCCCGCCCTTACCCCGCTTCTCCCCGCCCTGCTATGAATTCTGGGTTATGGTGGGCCACGTAGGATACACCTGACCCATCATACAAATTCGGGGAAATGTCAGCCACATTTGTTGGCTGCATCTGTCGGCCGCATGTGCCACCTACAAATTGGGACAGTCTACGTTGCGTCGCTGTGACGTAATCGGCCTACAAATGTGGCCCACCAGGGATGCATCCTAGGAATTGAGACACAGCCTATAATATGCTTCTCCAGCATCTAGCTAATGCTAAAAACTGAAGGAACATTTTTGGTGGCAGATAATTTCAGATCCACTTTTTCAAACAGCTCCACAAACACAATCTGTCTCCTAGATAGAAACAGCGCTGCCGTACTTTCCAGTGGACAAAAAAAAATGAATGTGACAAGTTCACTAAGAGATGGAGAAAGATGTTTGAGAGGACAGAATGAGAAGATGAGATGATTATTTTCAAAGGTAAGGACTGTTCAGAGACATTTAATAAACTCAAAATTTAAAGCTCGTGTTAGGTTTTGTTTTTTTCTTTTTTTTTAAATCACTTCTCCATAATGTGCTGACTTCAAATTGAGAATAATGACCATGATTTTGTATTATTAAAGTTTCAAAAAGCTCCACAAACAGCTTTACACTAAAGGACAGTGTTGCAATGATGCAGCACAGACTGTGGTAGCCACGGTTACTGCTAGTTTATGTCCTGGATGGAGACATTATGAGAGTGAGACACGTCACTGAAAGAATTCTCAGTTGGAATTTATATGAGAAATGGAGTTGTGGTGGAATAACATGCAGGAGGAAAAAGAGCTTTGGGACAAAAAGCTTTTTGAAACGTTATTTTTTGCTGTCTTTTTGGTGATTTGCAGCAGATTTGATAATGTTATACATTATATTATTTGGATAAATTATTAACCCTTTCATGCATGAATTGTGACAGCCTCATTCAGGATTTTTTTCTTAAGTATTTTTATTCATCTTTAGGCATGAAAAAAATGATTTTTGAACTTCATTTTTTTAAAAACATGTACTTTTTACATGTCCGCTTAGGTGGACAGCATATGTTTTGACTTTGACAAACAAATAAATAATATACAAAGTGTAAGTGGTTTATGTGCAAATACAAGGACACATCCTTTGAATAGCTGTCCACTGTAGTGACCACTATGCGTGAAAGGGTTAATATAAGCCCTGCAAATAAGTGCCCTACAATGTTTCAACATGTAGCTGCTGAGTTACAGGATTTGCTTCAAGAAGGAATCGTCACTTGTGATGGAGAGTGACACTTTTTTTTCACTCTCCAGTTTTCACTATTATATCATTTTTATACTGGTCAGAGACTGGAAAGCAGTCATAATGATCATGTAACATCTGCTTTTATACTGTAGATCAGGGGTGTCAAACACAAGACCCAGGGGCCAGAATTGGCCCTGCAAAGACCCTAATCGAGCCCACTGGACAGCTTTGGAAAATGTGAAAGAGGGCATAGATTTTGGACTTGTAACAATGTTTCATAGGTTTAATGTATTTCTGTCACCCAGAGTTTTCAGTTTATAGTTTGTCACATTTTTCATGTGTTTCCTGTATTATTTTGTTATCCTGTCTCTGTGCACTATGTTCAGTTCTACTTCCCATGTCTTATTAGTTAGATTTAGTACAGCTGTGTTCTTACCTGCTTCTAATATTCTCATTATCTAGAGCATTTAAACCCTCAGTTCCTTGTCTTGTCATTGTCAATCCCGCATGTGTTTTCAGTCCAGTTCAGTTCAGCCATTCATTAAGTCAGTTTTTCATCATCTGTTCGCTCAGTCTTCACAATAAACACCATCCACATCCTCGATGAACCCATGAGTCCTGATATATTTCAATAAACATAATATGAAAGGCTAGTAATAATAGAAAAATGTACTCCCTTCTTTTGTTTTGCTCTTCTTGTTCACATCACATCACATATACCGACACTACAGCTGCTCCCTAAAATCAGACTCTCAGGTACCCAGTAACGACACTTATGCACTTTAGGAGCTAGTGAAGAAAATTCCTCCTCAAATGAGGAGAAACAACGAATGCACTGGGATGGAAATCTTGCAGTGGAAATAACTGCCTCTTAAAAGCAGACAGGTAAAAGCTGAAATTGTCCCAGCCTGCCAAATCAGCCATTAAGTGTCAGCACCAGCACTCTCATTGTAAGAAAAAAAGAAAAAGGTGAGGTTTGTCTTGTAGAGCCCAATGACAGAAATTAGGGAAATTACAACATTTGTCTAATATTGGGCAGCAGGTTGTTTCTTTTCACTTTGTCAGTTTAAAGCCTGCCTCATCAAGATAGGCAGTTTGTGTGGGGCGATACGCACACAAGGTAATCACATAATTACAGTAAGTGCACCCGTCACTCAAATGACTTGCGCATTCTAAACGAGGGCACTTACATGCCAAAGCATTCAGAGGAGGAACCTGTTAACACGGATGGGATTTTGTGTGTATATTTGGTGGCGCCTCGGCTTGTCACTGTTCCTCTCAAAGGGAACCCTGAAAAACAGCTTCAGAGTGATCATCAGACTGTGAATGGTAGAGAGGATCAGAGGTGGCGTGCTGAATGTTGCCAATTGTATGTGCAAACAGCGCTGTGAAGCTCTTCTGGTTGAATGATGTGACGTGCCTTCGCCATTTTTCTACCTCTTGCTGTTATGTAGAGGGAACACTTTTAATGGCCATTGTGATTCCACAAATTTCTTTTGAACAATGTTGGCAAAGGCATTTATATTTAAGATGATTAAAAAAAAAAAGAGAGGTCATTGTATCCAACACACCAAGGAAATTAACTTTGGATATTCCAGTTAGGGCGATTTAATATTACTTAATGTTGTTCCTACAACATAACAATGAGTGTTGCTCCAATTCCATGAGTGGCATGACTAGCAATGGTTTTGTGAGCTCATAGCTTCTAGTAATATTTATAAGACTGCGTTCTGATGTATGGTTTTATTGTAATCCTAGTATGCTGCACTGTATTTTTCTTGTGTTGTCCGAGTTCTGTTTTTTATGGAGTTTTCCTGTTTAGCACGTTACTGATTTGAATTCCTGATTCATATTTAGCTTCAGTTCCTGCTCTGAGCTGATTGTGTGTGTTTACGTTGCTGTCTGCTCTGCCGTCTGTCTCATTTGTCTGGCTTCCCTAATCTGACTTCATGTAAGGTATTACAAAATAATAATAATATAATATCTCTTTTTTATTTCCTGTTCTACTTTGAAGGTTGACTTTCTCTCATGCCTCGTGCTAGTCTTACTTCCTGTCGTGTGATTATAATTGTTTTCACCTGTGTTTAATTTGCTTCACCTGAGTCTCTTTCAGCTCCCATTTCCTGTTTCCAAACAGGCCCATTTCCTGTGTTTCCTTTAGTCTTTGCCACAGTATCTGTTATGTTCTGTTACGTTTCCCTGTGTGTTGTCCTCCGTGATCTCCTGTGGGTTCTTTTTTTGGATTTGTGTTTATTTCACATCTTTGTCATTGCCAAATTGAAATATCTTTCCTATTCAATCTTGACATGTATGAATGTGACATTATGATATTCCCCTAATTCAGGATCTCGTCATGCCTGGGCCCTGCAAGTTCAGCATCTTTCCATTATCTCGGTTCACTTACCTTAATGTCTTCAATCAGGATAAGCGATCGCACAAAGCTCCCCATCAAGTCAAAAAGCTAACCCAGGGTTTCCCCTGCTCATTCAGCAAAAGGTGGCTTTGGCAGCATCTGGACAATCACAGATATCCACAAATGTACTGGCAGCAGAGGAAAAATAAAATATAAAGGAAGATAAAACTATACTAGTAAAAAAAATATGAAGAGCTTAAACAAATATTACAGGCTGAAAGCAAAACAGCTGCAGCGGATAAAGCAGCGTTGTGAGAGAGGAAAAGCACTGTGCAGCAGTTCAGTATTAAAAGCGCTGTCTGAATGTGTGTGCACTTTAAACGCTTTAGCCAGTAAGACTAGAAAAGTATATTAATAATGTTCAGCTTAATTCACGTTCAAAGAGCAGTTTTAGTTTTTATTCTTTCGGCTTTCTTTTAGCTTTTATTCTTTTCAGGGGGTGTCGGGTTTTGTTTAAGGGTGTGAGAGGGAGTAAAGAATAGATAGAAAAGTAGATTTCAAACAAAGGCTTAGCCTATGTACATATTTCAAAAAAAGGTGTCTTCCTTTTTACGATTAACTATAGTAATGCTTATAATATAAAATTGCTGTAAAATTGTTTGAGGGTTGGTGGGAGGGGGGGGGTGCCTAATGTTTGAGGGATCTTCCAAGAGTGCTGATACAGTTTTCTAGTGTACTGACCGGTCAGTAGGTGCTGATTTCTTACCTGTTGATCTCTAAGCCAGACCCTATTCTGCTTCCTGGATAGGGTAGGTTAGGTTTGCAGCATGTTACCATGGTGATTTACCCCAATAAGAAGGCCCGTACTACAAAGCAGGATTTTGTCTTATCCAGGTAACTTCAGAGTTAACCTTTGATTTTCTGTACTAGGCAGGGGATCGCTTCAAAGTGAGTGAAATCACCATGGTAACTTGTGCTCCAGACCTACCCTGCTCTGGAATAAGTTATATTCCACATTATCCACCTAATGACCAATCAATTCTCAAGAAATTTAAGCACTCAATATCCCTCAGTCCTCTGTGCACAGATACCAGGACAGTTTCAAGTTTTTGAATAGCATCTAATGCCTTTGTGATTCCCTGATGAGCATCAGTGATAAATATAGGCTCTTAAATGCAACTTTATTCATTGATTTATTTTTTTTCCTCTTGGCTGCAAAGAATTAATAGCAAAGCAGTAATATATGGTTATGAAAGAATACACCCATTTCTACCAGTTGACCTTATATTAAGTTAAAGCCTTGTTTGAATTCTGAGTTCACATTTGTTCTTGACTCACTCTCTGACCCATCAACGCCACCGAGACTGCAGCTGAAAGAATAAAAGCTAAAACTGTCTTTTAATCACTAATTTAATAAAACACTCGATCATAATCTTTTAGAGTCTCCTCTATCTTAATGATAAAGTTGTGATATTGATAACCCTCTTAACTTACACAGTCAGCCTTTTTCCGGCTTCAAATAGGCTTAGCTTTATTAAAATATAGTAGCTTTTTCTTCTTTTGTAAAATCAGTCGCTACGTTGCCATTACACACTCATCCATATTTGTTCTGAAGCTTCGAGTGCCCCACCTTTCATGTGAACACACAAGGGTCAGATTTTCAAGTTTGTGTGACCGCTTATCCAGATTGTCAGTGTTAGGGTAAGTGAATCCAGATAACTGAAAGATACCTCACTTCATAGTACAGACCCCAGATGATGCTAATGGTCAGACTCAGACACTATTTCTATCTCGGTTACACCTCTGTAAAGTTCAGTGACCGAATGGTTGAACGGTCGTGAGGCTGTGTTGAATAAAAACATTTAAAACGGTTAAAATGGGATTTGGCAGACGAGCGAACCCAAAGAAACAGTCCACCGAGAAGACTCGCTTTAAAATAAATCCAAAAATTGATTTAGACAGTGAGGTCCATGATCGTTTTCTGTGATCAGCTGACCTGTGCTACTTCTTTGGCTCTGAGATCAGCTGCTCTGCGTGGATTTATCCAGCCATGTTCTACAACACATCACACACTCTATCATATACTGTAGCAGCTTTCCAACTATCGAGCCACAGGAGGCTACGAAAGTGAAATTTGGCACACGATACTAAAAATCATCATCATCTTAAACTCAGACTGATGACTGCTATCCCTAACCTTGGGGCGGACCAATACTGCAAACTTTCCTGCTCCATAGCCTGCAATTGTTTCATCCATGCATAAATGTTTCCTGCTGTTTAGCACAAAAAAATAAGATTATATTATCAAAGTTAAAGACAGTTTAAATCATGAATTATTCATATAACTTCAAAGACATGTCATGTATCCATGTCTGTTTTGTTTTTTTTTAAATACATATGACGCCTGCAAGCTTTAAACATCTTCCGGTTTATCAAACGTCATTTACACTTAAAAATAATCTGTCATCTTCCTCTTCTCCCCTCTCTTTCTGACAGCTTTTTTATAGTCCCTAGCAAACACAGCTAACTGGGAAATGTAGCTACAAAGGAAAAACAGCAGAGGTGCACACCAAAAACAGACCTCAAAACTCACAAGCATCTGAAGTTCACACAGGTTTTCGTGCATCTTTCAGCTCAGTTGCCGCTTCTTCGCCTAATAAAATAATATATGTACATTTTAATGTGTAAACGTGCACACTCCTGATTTGTCAAAATCGCATCAGCTCAGAGGAACATCAGATTTCTTCTTTTAAACCTGATTTAATTACATCCTCACCTTTAAGAGTTCCTGTGTCATTTTTCATACTGTGTCGTATGACTGATACATTGCATAAACATGTTTTTTTTTTTTAAACATTTGGAAAAAGAGGTGGGGGGGGGGATTTTT
>VURO01022155.1:0-32455 GCA_015108175.1 Pelvicachromis taeniatus
TGTGTGTGTGTGTGTGTGTGTGTGTGTGTGTGTGTGTGTGTGTGTGTGTGTGTTTGTGTGCGTGCGTGTGTGCGTGTGTGCGTGTGTGCGTGCGTGTGTGTGTGAGAGAAAAGTGAGTGGGCGTGTGGAAGCATGCATTTAAGTCTGCATGTTCAACAGCATTTTCGGGCCGTTCTAGGTAAAATTAAAAAAACCTCTAAAGCCAGGGTATGGAGGCTTTCTGGAAAATATTAGATTATTATCTGGGATTATGAAGTCACAAATTCATACAGAATAAAAAAAAATTGCAAAAGCTTCTATTGGTTAAAAACTCCCCACTTAGCTTCAGTTTGCAAGGTTGGGTCAGCGCTCCTGCTCCTTCCCTACATGCTGGCTGCAGTAGAGAAAAATTAAATTAGTCTTAGCGATCGGTATTAGGAACAGGAAAAGCTGTAATTTTGTCTCAGAATCGCAATAATATAATGTCTACACATTGAAATACATTGGTAAGAAAACACCATGATGATTTTGGTGAGATGACAATTTCTGTGGCAGTACATACAGTGATGTGGTGAGGTCGCTCCAACCTTGCAAAGCAAAGCGATGTGGTTCCCTGACAGGAACATTTTTTCTTGTTTAACATAAAAATTGAATCTTAATCTTTCTTGCAACTTTACGACTTATAGTGCTGTGCAAAAGTCTTGAGCCACCTTTTATTTGAAAGTTGGGACATGGGTGCATTGAGTTTTCAAACATCCATACAAATATGGTATATAAGGCAAAAAGAGAGTTTGTGTATTTCTAATGAGCTTGAAGGTCAATATTTGATATGACCACCTTTATTTTTTTTGCCTGCCACTTCTTCTTTTATTCTCCACTTGTCCTGTTTCATCACATTTTTAAAGGTCATACCACATACCATCCATCCATTCTCTTCCGCTTCTCCTTGTCAAGATTGCAGGGGGGGCTGGAACCATCCTGATATATTCCAAGTGTTTGGATAATAGCTTTCTGGGTATAACCTTTTGGTGCAAAATGCTATTTCATGCCTTTGAAACTGTTATAGTTTTTGTAGAATGAACTAAAGAAATTACATGTTGCAACTTTCTGCTTATAACAAAGTCCCTAAAGATACAAGATAAAATCGGTTCTTTGTTAAATTGTCGGTTATGTGTAGACACAACACTGGTTCTTTCCTTGTGTTAAGTGTATTTTTTATTCTCAAATAATTCACAGTTCAATGTTAAATAGATTAATAAACAAAAAGAAAACATTCCTCTGAAAATGATCAGGTATAAAGACTGGACTACAAATGAGTAGTGGCAGCAAATGTGCAAAGAAAAACTTTGCACGGCTCTCAGAACGCCTGGAAAATTATTGCTCAAGACCACTTTAAAGATTACAAGAAAGACTGACTCCTTGGAAGTAAAATATAAGGAAATGAGTGATGGCTCAAGTGTTTTGCACAGAAATTTTCTCAGAATTTTCTCATGTCTCCTCATGTCTCCTGTACCCCAACTCTGTAATTAAATTTTTTTTTTTTTACTTAGAATGGTCCTAATATGCCGTTGTATGCATCTAAGGACATGCGTGCGTGCGTGTGCATATGGTGGGGTTCAGTATGCTGTGCAGTGAGTGTGCGGTAGTGTATGCATTATCTGTGTGGATGCCCTGTCTTTTCCAGATCAGTAAGTAGCTGGATCTTCCAGTCTCACGAAGACATCAGTGTTTTTTCAGGAGGGGAGCCGTAGAAAAGGAGGCGACGCTGAGAGATTACCCAGTTTCTTATAGCAAAATGAAAGTTTACTTTAAGATTCATATCTTAGCAAATTGCTCTTGCTAGATTAGTCGTGACCGCCTCTAAAGATATGGGACCCTGAAGAGTCACTGGGTGTAATGTAAAAGCAAGATGCACGATAACAGAAGATTTGAATTATCTTCTTCATCATGCCCTGATTATCTCAGGAGCAGTTAAATGTCAGTAAGCTGCTGAATGTTGTTCTGGTTTGTGATTAAGTGGCACAATAATTTGCATCAGCTAGAAAATCTGGACTCTGGAATAAATTATGAAATCTTTCAATCCTTCACTTAGTTACAGCAGTCAGCCCAGAGTACAGTGATTGAAGCAAAGTCATAACAACAATACCAGTGTAAACACATTAATGGGATTTATGATTGTCAGGAGGAGATACATGTCAGACATGAATAAAGTCTGACTTACAGTAAATCTGATTGCCAGACTGCCAATATCGCTGCGGTTTTAGCAAGTTTGAGAGCTTTTCAAGGAGTGTCAGTAAATACTGCGTCAGTGGTTTCATCAAATCACATCTACGCCTGATGGCGCTGTCCTTCACATTCACTCAGTGAGAACACTCAGCCTCTGTTGGAAACACTGTACACGGAGCGGACTAAATAGCAAGGACACCTAGCACTGCAATGCAATAATCCAGCAGCTCTGTAATAAATGTTAACTTGTTTTTGAAAAACATCCCATGATATCCTTTAATGTGCTTGTTTTTGACATTGGCTCTTCGTTGCTGATACAGAGTTACTCTGTGTGGGATACACCATCACAATTTCTCAGACTTTTTAAACAACTTAATATGACTCATTTGGAATGAGTCATGTTTGGGATTTGTGCAGCTGCCTGTGTGATGCTGTTCCTTCAAAGTAAAAGTCCTCTTCCCCGCTCTGTTTCTGTTTTTATGTCCACTCCTTGTAATATCACTATTACTGGTAGCTACACAAGTGAGTCATATTAATTTGAGCCTTTACAGTGACTTTAAGAAGTGAAATTGAGACCTTCCAGGGGTTTCCAGAGCTGTTGTACTAGATTGCATTGCAATGTAAGTTATTCCTGGTTTTTTTTTTGTTCACTCCTTTTCTATTTGTTTTTATTCTGTTGTTTCTCTCCTTAATCTGAATCTCTCTCTGCCCCTCTTCCTCAGTCTTTTACGTAGCATAGACTTCTATCGAAACAACTCATGTACAACAGTTTGTAGTTCCCTGCCTCTGATTTAAGCAGATTTTAAAAAAAAACTTGTAGTGCTCATGAAAAAAAACAACAAAAAAAACAGCAAATGGTGTCACCCAAGAAATAGTGAAATCAAGTCAGGTTGCAACCGTGGTCATCGATGAACAGATTGCACTAGTAACATGGGGGTAAGTGGCAGGTAGGTGCCGTGACTAACCTGACTGCTGATACCCAAGGTTTGGTGTTCAGCACCCCTGGCTCCTCTGAACCGTCGTCTCATTCCTTTTTCTGCCGCCCGTCCCCCCCTTCTGTCATTGCAGAAAACACAGGATGACGATGATGAAGAAGATGACGTGGAACCTGGACTGACTGGGGATGAAAAAGAAGAAGAAGTGAAGGAGAAGGAAAAGTTAGGGAAGCTGCAGTACTCAATTGATTATGACTTCCAAGAGAACAAGGCAAGTGCTTGAGTAGTTTATTTGACATTTTCTTGTCAAAATGAGCTCATAATTAAAGCAGGCTCTGTGAGTAGTTACTACTGTGTGACTCATCACATGCTAAATGTTCTTTTTGGCATATCTTCTGGTGTAGTAGTTCTTAATTGATTTGCCAAACTAAAAATGAAACCAAAATTGGGTTTTTTAGTTTAAGTTCAGCCTTTTCTGTCTTAACTGCATAACTTCGTGTTCCTTAGTTGACTGTAGGAATCCTGCAAGCTGCAGATCTCCTTTCCATGGACAGCGGTGGCACCTCAGATCCCTACGTGAAAGTCTTTGTCCTCCCAGACAAGAAGAAAAAGTTTGACACAAAGGTTCACAAGAAAACACTGAATCCTGTATTCAACGAGACCTTTACCTTTAAGGTAAGTTAATAGCAGTTTCAATAACAGTTCCTCCTCTAATTTCCATCTTCTGTCCTCTAGAGCTGAGCAGGTGCTATTTTCTTATTTTTTTTTCAACAGTGATAAAACACACTGAAGGTGTCTGACAAGGAGAATATGGTAGAGAATCAAATTAAAGGAGAGGGCCACCTCTGGTGCACTTTGCGTGCTGACACAGCTCTGTGAAATCAACTCAGCTTTACTTTGTCAAAGTCAGGGACAGGCAGCTCTGCTGAAGCAGCATGTTATGAAGCCAGACAATTCTGAGCTCCAGGCCAGGGGCACAGGCAATACTAGTCTGATCTAGATTTATCTGATCTTTTATATATCAAGAATGTTTTGTCGTAAACTGTTAGAAATGTGGGATTATTGCTACAGGTTGAATTAAACATAAATGAGTAAAATTGGTAAATGGGTTGTTATCTTTCAGATACCATTCCAAGAGATGGGAGGGAAGACTCTGGTAATGTCTGTTTATGACTTTGATCGCTTCTCTAAGCATGACGTCATTGGGGAGATTAAAATACCCATGAACACCCTTGACTTGGCAAAGCCAATTGAGGAGTGGAGAGACCTGGACAGTGCAGATCAAGAAGAGGTAAGAAGAGTGTTATTACCTCTATCACACTGCTGATGTCACTCCTTAAAAACCTGCTGTATGTCCACACAGGTGCCTCTTTAAAAGGCAATTCTAAGACATCTCTTTAGTAAAAGTCCTTTTTAAGCGTCAGTTAAAACAAAATACTTTTTTTCCCCCTGGGATTCTTGTTCAGCTCATTCAAGAGTTTGCTCTGTCCCTTTTTGTTCTCCTTCAACCAATATAGCATAGCTACAATTTCTTTTCTGTATTTCTTCCCATGTCTCAGCAGTAATGTATCCTGTGGGGTATACTGTCAGCGTGACGCTACAGAGCTTCTTTTCCACTGGAATTATTTCTTGCTAATATTTTATTAACTTTCAATTCATAAGCTATGTAGATGCTATTACAAATAAAGTAATGGCAGCAGGAATTAGTCATAATGAACATGTTTACTTAAAATGTTATATAAATGGCACAGTTTATGTATTTGTGCAAAGAAAAGGTTCTGCTTCAGATCTCTTTTGACTTTCTCTCCTCCTGCCTCACAGCCGGAGAAGCTGGGTGACATTTGCATCTCCCTGCGTTATGTCCCCACTGCCGGCAAACTCACCATCTGTATTCTGGAGGCCAAGAACCTCAAGAAAATGGATGTGGGTGGATTGTCAGGTGGGCTCCTCTTATATATACTGTACTAAGTTTAAATATTTTATTCCTTATTAATTTCTTTGGAGCAAAGAGACAACTGCATTGTGCAGAGCAGTGAGCATGTGAGCACAGCCATTAGGTTGGTTCTGCTCTGCTCACGTGCTGACGCTGCAGTACTCGCCATGCAGCAACCCTCACGTCTTCTGGGTTCAGCGTTGGCCCCATCTGTTGGTGAATTAAAGCAGTGCGACTAAAGCGTGCATGTGCAAGGGATTTCTGTCAACCTTCATTGTGATTTTCCTCTGTTTTTGTTTTCAGATCCATACGTGAAAATTAACCTTTTGCAGAATGGAAAGAGGCTGAAGAAGAAGAAGACGACAGTGAAAAAGAACACTTTGAATCCTTATTACAATGAGTCCTTCAGCTTTGAGATTCCTCTTGAGCAAATGCAGGTGAGAATGTGGAATAGTACTGTCAAATCTTTGATGTTTAGCAGGAGCAGGAAGAGTAACACTGCATCCTGTGCATCCTGACACATGCTGTTTAACTAGCTTAATATAAATGTGGTCTCTCAAGTAATCAAACTGTTATTAAGCGTACCACGAACGACTGTGTGGCAGTTATATTTATATGAAATTGTCACTATCCCAAATTGTCTTTTATTTTATGAGAACATGATGTGGTATTTTCCAGTTAAGCGACTATGTAAATCCACCTGTGTATACAGGCTTTCTAATTTTTCAGGTCTTTCATGAAATTTATGACGGTATTTGCAGTTTTCAGCTCATGGTAATGATCACAGAAAAATGTTTAAAGTCATTCGAGCATTGTATTGAAATAAGGTGTAAATCAATATCTAGTGCCATCTCTTGCAAATATAAAGAGAATTTCATGAGTAACAAAATGCACTCTGGCTTTAAATATACTCTTGAGTTTTCCTTTAACGGCCTTGTTTGGGTCTGGTATGACTGGTAGCTTATGGTGACATTTATTAGAAAACTTTATATATCTGAATAGCTATTTCTGAGACAGTTTGTTGATTTCATGATCCACATCCATCCATTTTATTGTTGCAATGCTTTTGCTTTTATAGTCTGGAAGATTGACGCCACGCTTGTATCTGTCAGATAAACTTGAGACTACCACTTGCAGCCAGTTAGCATAGCCTAATGTAGAGTCTTTAAGTGTTTGCTGCCATCTCTGTTGTTGTAGTGAAGTTGAGTACACAAGTGTGATGATTAGTGACCTTTAGAGGTATTGGATATCATTTATTTGAAGTACAGACATAAGATAAGATCTTCTCATCTAACTTTATTAAAAAAAAAAAAGAAAACCACCACACTAACATCCATTTATTATCACTTGCGAGCAAAGTGACCACTGACCGTGCAATCATATTTTTATCATGTGAAAAAGAAAGTTGCCATGTGACTCTATGCATGAAAACATTTTTTTTACATGACTGTCACTGTACTGTATGTCATAGAATAGATGTTAAATGTACTTTAGCACCACAAACATTGCATATAAGGTCTGTCTGTGGTATGTAGGACCTGAGATTTCTACAGTCTACTTCAGATTTTGTAATTCTATCCTCCTGTTCTCCCAGAAAATCCAAGCTGTGATCACAGTGTTGGATTATGACAAGATTGGCAAGAATGATGCCATTGGGAAGATCTTGGTAGGAAGCAAGTCCACAGGGGCTGGGCTGAAACACTGGTCCGACATGCTGGCCAACCCCCGTCGCCCCATTGCCCAGTGGCATCCACTGCAGCCAGAAGAAGAGGTGGATGCCGCCCTCGCAGCCCTGAATGCCAAGAAGTAAACCCACCTCCACCATCTCCACACCTACCCATCCATGCATTTCCCATCATTTCCCCAGATCCCAGTGTATATTCCAGACAAACACCCCAAGTGTACATCTGCTCCCCTCTCCACGTTTTTTCCCTTCTCCACCTCCCCCACTGCCACCCTTCAAAAGATCCATTGATACCATTTAAAATGAAGGGAAATATAGTTTAAAAAAGCATCATGTTATATAAAATCATGTCAGTGAAAAAAGAAGATAAGTTACAGGATGGACAGATGCTCCGTTGATTTCCTTTAGATCTATTTTTGTATTGGGGTTGTGGTTCCATTATATTATAAGAATACATAGTAGAATATGAAGAAGGGTAAGAGTGCTATATGGGAATCTGGTGATAGAGGGGATAAAACATACAACATTCACTCATATTGTACTTCTTACCTTTTCCCTTTAGTGACACGTGTTGCTTAGAATAGAGCTTAATAATAAAATGCTTTATACTGCCATATGATAGAGAAATAACACAAGCAGGTTCATTCCTTAGGTGTATTGTGCACCATGTTCCACACCTGCCAGTTATCATACTAGATGATTCTGTTAGTTTAAAGTACATTCCTAGAGTTGGGTAGCAAAGTAGGGATAGTCACATATCCAGTTACCCACAAACACACTGCCTTTTTGATTAGTTACCCTTCCGCCCATCGTCTCAGGAAAACTGAGAGGAAAGTGAAACTCCATGCCTTTTTTTCTAAGCGGGTTATTATTATTCTGATACTCAACTAGATGAGAAAAATATTCAATTCAAGATCTTTTTCAGTGACCCAAGGCTCACGAGTAGTGTTCGTTTATCCATAAAATGGTGTGTCAGGGGAGAGGGAGGGAATAATGGATTTGGAGTAAAAAAAGGGTATTTGTGTATGTTTTTTTTTTTCCACCGTGCAAAAAGGCTTCATCTGTCATCTGAACAACAAGCGTGGAAATATCAGAGCAGGTACAACAAAGACTGATTCCAAGCACCAATGACATGATATTTACAAGGTGTCGATTACTGCCTGCAGTCTACCACCTCCCCTCCCAACGCCTCTGATTCTGTATCTCACTTGTTCAGTGCTACTGCCATTAGTCATGGACTTGACACAAGGGTTTTACTTCAAAGGAATCCCTATAAACCGTCTTACAGTCATAAAGGAGACAAGCCTTCCAAGTAACAAAATAAGCAATTTTCAACTACCAGGGACGCCTTCCAGTTAGCAGTGTTGTTCTCTTCATTTCTTTCTTTCTTTCCCCTGTTTTTTTTTTAATCTCTTTTTCTGTTTATCTCAGTTACTTTTTTCTATTTGACTTCAAACACTTTTATTCCTTAAGCACTTTAAATCAAAATCTTACTTTTAAGTACACTTAGAAACCAGAGCTTTAATAATTTATGTTACTAGTTACTGCTAGCTGTAAATAAAAAAAACAAAACAAACGAACAGCAAGACAGTGATTGACTTTTGTTTTTGTTATTTTTGTTGCTTTTCTTGCCTCAGCTTTTTGCGTATGTGTTTTAATTGTTTGATATTCTATTTCTCACTTGATTGCAAGGGTGTGGTCTGGAAGAAGGCACTGATCCATGTGTATTTTATACACAGCTTACCAAACTGTTGAATATAATTGCACTATTGGGTATTTTTCTGTTCTGTGGTAAAACTGTTCTTTGATCTGTGTAGTTTTTCTGTGATAAAATGTTGTGAGATTGAATCTTTTCTGTGGCACCATGTGGCATGCCAAACAGGTCTCCTCGTATAAATGAACCCGATAAGAACAGAGAGACCCTTCAGGTGAATGCATTTCTCAACAGAATGTTTTAGGCCCAGTATAGAGAGCGAAAGATACTACACCATTAAAAATATATATATTTTAAAGTAAAAAGTTAGAGATCCTGCTGAAAAGTTAGATGTGTGACAGTGCAGATATTTTAAAATAATTTAGCTTATTTTGTCCAAATCTATAAACTGAACCAGGGCACACCTTCATTTTTATTTATTTTTTTTAAAGTTTCTGCTGTCTAAAATCTTCTACAGTCCTGGTCTCCTGCAGCTTGAATCATACCCGAGCTACCTGCAGTCCTCACCTTGACAAGCCCAAACATTTAGTCCACGAATGTCTAAGAGTGATATGATATTGTATGTATTTTGGCTGCTAAAAACACAACCAAATGTTGGACAGTTTCTTAAGTTTTTGGATCGCTTTGGCTCTCTGTATTTGTATATTAATATTCTGTTGAAGAGAAATATTGAGAATGAACTAGTTTTGCTACAAAGCCCAAACTCATCAGGCCTGTTTAAAGCGTTAAAGGCTCCTGTGTAGAGTGTTTGGACCCCAATACACTTCCTTGCTGAGCTAGCTATGAATAAAAAGTTTTTTTAAAAACAACAAAAAAAAAGCAAATAGTGCTGTATGAAAGCACCAACGGCAAAAGCTACCCATTAACTGTGTGCAATATAAGTCAATGTAAAGTAAATGCAGTCGGCTTTTTAGACATAACCACAGCTTTTTGGGAATTTAATGAATGTTGGAAATCGTAAATTTTTCTTTCAGACTTTGACAGGAGTTGAGTTTTTCATCTCACATCATTGTTTTCTTCAGTTATTGAAAACAACACTAAAGAAAAGGCAACATGGAAGCAATCAAGCAAACCCATTGGTGTGTAGTTTTGCCTATATACATAGTTCATACACGTTGATACTGCATGTTTATACAAAATACTGTACATAACAGCATGTTTTAGAGACGAAGCAAAAATATCTCGTGTACGTAAATGGGTGTCATTTGTCATTTTAATAACACGATGAAGGGAAAAAAGATGCACTGTATATTTTCTAAAATGAAGCAAATGTGTATTTATTTTCCACGAGGGTCACTGGAGAGAATGTCATACAGATATTAGAATAATATTACTAATAAGATCCTTTCCACGCCTGAAATTCTTAAGCAAGTGTGTCGTCCAGTACTGTGTGTGAGTTCATGTAGGATGAAAATGTAGCCGCATGCTTGCTATCTAATTCTGTGTGATCAGAAGTTTTATTTTTATTATCTGTCACCTGTTTTGTTTCAGCACCTTTCTGAAGGCCAATATTTGACATATTTCTGAATTTTAATTGCTGTTGCTTTTTTTTATTTTTTATTATTATTTCAAAAAAATGTACTTAGAGCTTTTAATGTTTGGGATAGGGGATCTCCAAGTCTAAGACATAAGCAGTTTCTAATAGCAGATTTGACACAGTGTGATTCTGAAATAACTTATTAGAAAAGGCTGAATACATGTGCAATTTGTAGGTGGATTGTAGGAGTCAGTTTTCTGCTAGCACTGACCAAGAAAGATGTCTGTTGGATCATATCTTTATAGAAAATACATTTCCAGGGGCCAAAAGACAAATAGTTCCATTGCAGTGAGCGCAAATGACTTGGAATCCCTTTTTGTCTCTTCTTTACTTGGAAGTTTTTACTTTTCTCTTCTATTTAAATGACCTGAAATACTTCACGGCTGTGTCTCTTTTGCTGTGTTTATTATACAATACATGTACATGTATACAAGATAAATGAATAAGATAAAACTAAAGCCATAAAACTCAAGCACTAACTCTTTAGAGCTCAGCTGAGTAGCTAGAGTTTATTTATGAAGAACAAAAAAATCTGACATGTCTTCATTTTCCTTGGCCAGTGTTTCTCTTTTACATTCCTTTCAGAGGTCTTTGTTCATCAAGAGGGCAAAAATCCATTTTAATGTATATGTGAGCATTGAGAACAGCTGTGAGTTTAGTAGAGTGAGTGTGTCTTTTTCTACTTTCGGAGCTGTTGATGTCCTTGTTTCATAGCGGTAGCTGATTTTCCAGTATTGTGATTAGTAATGTATATGCCTTGTTTTGATAGTATAAATAATAGATATGATATCACAATAGATTCTCAATAATAACGCTAAGAATTATATATATGCGAGAGCGTGTTCTATTCTTGGGCTGAGTGCAATTTATGAACCAAACTGGGTCACTCTTCTAGTTTCTCTTCTTCCAGTTTAGCAGAGTTTAGAATGTACTGGTGACTACATGTACAATTAATAAGAAGTTACACTTGGTTTGTGTTTGTTGTTGTTTTCTTTTTTTATTTCTTTTCTTGTCATATTTTCTTTTTTTCTTTTTTTTTGAGCAAACTGCTCAAGCAACCAAAATGAGAGCAAAAACTGAGAAACTTAATAGTGGAACCCAAGTTTTAAGCCTGAATCCCTCCCATAGAACTATGCATAGAGTTATGATTTTCACAGGCACATGGCAGAAAAAGACAATTTTTATGTCATGCACATAAAATTCAGCTAAAGAAATAGTTTCACATTTTGGGAAATGACTTGCCAGTTTGGAGAAAGTTTGAAAAGAAGACTGATTCCACAGTCCACACTAAATATGAAGCTTGTGTTATTTAGTCATCCTGCCAACACCGTTACGGCAGGAAGTCAGTTGTTGCTGGACAAAAAAAATATACTCCTCTATTTTGTTTTATTGAATTTTCTTTTCCGTCTGTGAACATTTTAAACAGTGATATTATGTGTTACTTCGTGAGCTTTAGTGCTAGTAGGCATATTTTCTTACTGCGAGTGAGTCCGCCTCTTTTTCTCGTCTTTGTGCTGAGTTTTATATTTTTAAAAAAGCAAAACGAAACAATAACACAGGGGTGGCGTTTGTCAGCCAATCAATTCTAGGCATGAGCACATTTTCCAAGTGTGGAACTATTCCTTTAAAATCACCTCGATCCTGCCAGATCTGTCAAGCTGCCACATCTGTTCAGGCAACAATCTTCAGTGTGTTGTGTGATGCTACACATTGTCTTAATGCAATATAATTTTTACTCACTGTCCCGTTAACGCTATAGACTGTGACCAAATGATGCACTGAGAATAATTTAAACACAAGATTTCAGCGCATTTCTAAAAATACTGCCACTACCTGATTACGGTTGCCTGCACTCATCACCACTGTTTGAATCTGCAAAGCCACAATAACAGTTCACGCAGAGCAGTGACAAAACACTTCAGATGATGAGGCGAAGGTGATTACAGGTAAACCTATAGCACACTTTAGAGATATATTTTTGTTTTTTTTTTACTACCTTTTACTGCTCGGGTCACCGCAGTCGCATGACCACTGGACAAGTTCTATGGGGGACTGGGAGTTGTGTGTATTTGGGTATGTGGGATGAAAAGATGAGGCCTATGCCCTTTAGCAGACATGGTGCAAAACCACAGCACTGGATTATATAATATACAGTACAGGTCTGCATGCTTGGGACACATTACTCATTCGTAAATGTGCATCTTTGTGCGTTTGACTGTAATGGTCAAACAACAGTCTTAGTTGTATTTTAAACATGGAAATTAATCTGTTCTCTTACTGGCTGTGTAAATGTGTGATATCTTTATGCACATCCGCATCTGAAACTGTGTGCTGTTTCAGCTGTGCATACAGCTTCAGAGCACCGGTCACACAGTTGTGGTTTGTTTGTTTTATTCGATTTTTTCTGCAAAAGCTGGGATTTAAAAAGGGAAACCATCCAAAGTTCAGCAGATCTTTTACCACCTTGTCAAAATGTGTCGAGGAGCCTCTCAGCGGGTAAAAACGCCACTTTGAAACATGATGTCTTGTCTCCTCTATTACTCGCTGTACTTCTCCTTTGTATTCTTGTGCATATGTGTAATCACTTCTTCTGCCATTTTATTTTTTGTGATGTATGCCTTCAATGTAGAATATAGAGATGTGCCACCAAACTCTGACACATTTGCTTTCTCATTGCGTCTCTGTCTCGTTTACGTGTAACCAACCATGTACCGTCAATTTCATGATGCTGAATAGGAAGCAGGCTCACTGATTTCTCCACTGAAACTGCTTTTGCTGAGCGTAAAGAATGCCGGCCTTCATGTTTACAACATGGACATACTGTATACTGCCAAACATGCAGGAGCGTACCAAACTCCCCTCTTGAGCGCTTAGTCCTCCACCCCTCATCCCTGATGCAACTGTATTCTCAAGACTCTTCTTTTTCTTTTTTTCCCACCTCTTTCTCTTCATCCTCTTTTAAAGCATCAGAGGACAGTCAGGTTGTGTCCTCTAGCCGTGTTTCTTCGTGTCTAGTGTCGTGGTGCGCGTGTTCATGTCAGTACTTGTGCCTACTGTGGATCGCATGCTTTAGCCCTTGACTGGACACAAACGTTGCTCACAAACTCCTCTTGACCCTTATGTGGACAAACGTTGGGGATCCTTATAAAGTTATCAAGGGAACCAAATAACTTATTACAAATTTATCATATGTGTTAACAGTTCTGTAAAAACAAATAGGAAATAAAGGCCTTTTAATTACCATGACTTGTTTGTGTTTAATATGCAGTTCCTCTTCCTCTGTTGCATCGTGCATTAATGTCACAAAACCAAAAACATTTTCATCCTTTTACAATTTATTAAGCAGAGTGAATTAAACAATGTGGGTGGGTGTGTTAGGCCACCATTCAGAACATTTCAGACTGTTGAATATACCATCATCCTGTAAATCAGCACATGTAGAAATAGCAGAATCATTCTGTAGCTTATTTATAGTTCAATTAGTGGACGTGAGCAAACATAACACTGGTGATACAGCATGTGGCATGGCTGGACTCCAAAACCATCACGTGGTTTAACACGAAATACTGAAGGCCTTGGTCAACTCAACCATTAAGTGACGAGAAGACAGATACCAAAATCCGTGCTGTCTTACAGCACAGAAGGAGATCTTATGCAAATTAGTTTGAAATGCAGAGCTTTGTGTGACAGCTTTATAAATCACAATGTTTCACAAACACTGTTTGAAGTTAAACTCGCAAACTTTGCGAGTTTAACTTAAAACTTTGTTGCAACTTTGTTGCAATGTGGGTTTAGTTCTTAAGGAACCATTAGAACTAGGAAGGCCCTTCATACTGCAACTAATAAAAACATGACATCAGAAATATTGAAAAATATTAACTTGCCGTAGCACTAGTAAATATAGCCTACAAAAATAACCAAATCAAAAACAAAGTTCTGATCTGTTTAAAGGCCTGTATGCTAGCACTGAAGCTAGGCGTGCCTTATAATTTCGCAACAAAGTCTTTGAACAGCCGCAGACTTATTAAATTGTGAGAAATCATCACAGAATCAAAGCTGATAACAGTTTATATTTCACAGCGCTGGCTTTTGCTGATTTTTAAGGCCACACAATTCTTGTGAAGGCTCACAGAGCAATGATAACAAGGAAGTGCACGATTTTGGTATTTGTGTTTTTTTTATTCGCCTAACGACAGGAAGGCCAACGGGTCAACTAAAACATAATCAGTGTACTCCTTTGAAACAAAACTGACTAGGCAAACTATAAAGATTAAAACTAACACATCCATAAATAAATAAATACATATCTATTACAAAACACAATATACGGCATTTTCATTTGCACTCGGGGTGTTTCTCATTTCAGGCATTCATTTGTTTTCAAAATGAGATACTAGCTCAATAAAAAATATCCTCTAGGAAGAACATGCGTTTAAAAAAGCAAGGCAGCTGAAAACACAAAACAGGAAAATGTGACAAACAATCATCTTCTCTTTGAAAGTGTACCATTCTGAATGTGCCGCAGGGCTGCTAATGACAGCAGCACTGTTAACACTCTTCACGCACAAAGTATTTAGCCTTTCAGGCCTATTGTACAGTCCTCTTTAACAAGCCCAAATATACATGTTACATTTTTTGCACACTAGGTAAATAAAACTCAAAATGTCTATTAGCAAATTTTCAAAATGCTGAAAATTAGACTGAAATTTTTATCTGACTTGTTAGAATGATAGTTTTTCTAAAGGCTTGTCAAGTGCGTCGTGTTCACGCATCCCTGCGACCATAGAAAAACACCCACAGAGTTCCAAGGAAATCCACATCTGTGAGGCACTCGACTGTGGCAAGCAGCAACGGCTGAGTGACAAACCTGAGAATGTTGTCAATCGAAGCAAACACGAGCCAAAGCATGCATTTTATCAAGCTTCGCTATCTTTAGCCTTGAGTGAGAGTGAGTCAAAGTGTTTTTGTGATAAGTTCTCGTATTTTGTTGTCTCTTTAACGTCTCACATCATAATAAAGGAGACAGCTACAGTTCAATACAGTCTAAGTCAATGACTGTCTTCTCTGTCAAAAAAACCAAACATTAAAACATGATTATGAAGTGCACAAGTAACAACCAAAGCAAAAGTGTCAAAACGTTATATGGCATATTATTAGGTACAGTAGCCTCACGCAATTGATGCATTTGTTTGGATTTGAAATGTCAACAGTACACCTGGTCCCTGTTTCATACACGTGACAAATATTCCTAAAACAAACAACATGTAATGTAGGAAAAAAAATTGTTGATTGTTAAATTTTAATAATGGTAAAATTAACTGAAACTTACTAACACTTCTCTTTGGATCTTCAAAAGTTCTAACAGGAATTAGTAGGATGTTTCTGAAAATGCAACCAAACTACGTCTGTCACCATACAGTAACTCCGATACGAGTCAAAAACCTGGGACCTTGTGGATAATGACACTATATGCTATTTCAGGGTTGGAGCGTCCACAGACACACAAGAGGAGCAACAGACACTTTTTTCATTTTGACAGTTTGCTGATGACTCGAATGAGAGCACCATTTTCATCCTTTAGTCTCTGATTGTCTGACTTGAGCTCCGTTAAGACCTAGAAAAAGAGAGAGAGAAAACGATATTAGAAAACCAGGGAAATATACGGTCTTTGCTGCATCATTTAAATGGTTACTTGACATCTTTGTGACTTAAACCAGGACTATCCACTGCAACTTTAATCACTAAAGTTATCTTTCACTGGAGTTTAAAGTCATGCAATGAGGACATGCTCTACAGTACTTGATCATGCAGCGTGGTGTGACAGTGACAGTATGTCCTGAATGTGAAAAGTGACGGAGAATGAAGTCAGAGAGAAGGAAAGTGAGGGAGGGTCAATTCCCCAAATCTAGGTCATGTCTCTCATGAGAAGCAATGACTAAAAATAACCACCCTCTTTGTCAAAGTATTTCCCCTCTACTGGAGACAAACAATAACCTTCTGTGCTAGCTGGGACACTTTACCGCTACGTCAACATGTTCATGCCCAATATGTTGGGAACACGTTAGATGAGATGACTGATAACATTCAGCAGGCTGTTAATTTAGATTAGAATAAAAGGCACATTTTTTTCTGCTAGCACCTTTAAAACTGTTTGTTTAATCTGTACAAAAGATGAAATGCAAAAGTTGTGGTATTACTCATTAAACACCTGCTTAGAAAACATGAAATGTATATCATATACACTGACGTGTTTTCCTCTCCTTGTGTCATGTACTAGTTACACCCTCACCATCTGGCATTTTTTATTTAAGCTGAAAAATTTCCCATTATTTACTCCTACATATAAGTGCTACTGTTGACCCCTCCACCACCCCAGCCTTCACATGCAGACCATTCTAGGAATATTTAGTCACTAAACCTCCTTAATTTTAAATTAAAAGTACATTAAAAATATATATATTTGTAGCTGATGATGAGCTTGCAGGCCAGATACCAAACTGTAACTACATTCAATAAGAAAATAAATCAGTATTTCCTTGTTTTTCAACACTAATTTGTAGCAAGTCTACAATGGCTTTGTTTTTGTTTTTCCTGTAAGTAAAAGAAATCATTTGTCAAGCTCTGCAAATATTAGACATTCAATCATTAAATTGAAACTTTTTGCCATAACTTTAACAAATCTTTCCTAAGTTAATTTTGTTGTCCCTAAAAATCTTTAAACCATTATCAGACTGCAGGGTGTGTTTCTTGGGGTTAGATTTGATTAGCTGGTGAGATGTTTCCATTTGTTTCCAACAGAAAATGTGGCGCACAGACATTAGAGTAGAATCATCCTAACTCTCAGAAAACAAACAAAAAAAAGGCCAGTGGGCTTATTACCACAAATGTATAATGATACCGTTAATTTCACATATCCACTGCTCATTAGAAAAACACACAAAATTGTACGTCTGTGCACGTGTCTCATCCAGTGACAAAGCATGTGTTCATTTTCAAGGCTAATGATCTGACACGTTTCATTTCCTTTGGAAGATTCAATAGAGTCGCTATTACCTTGGAAAACAACTTTGCATTGATTACACAGCACAGTGCACAGGACTTGAATATATTTAACTGTTGCGAAAATAAAAGGTGCTACAAATGCGTCTATTTTTCATGATGCAGAGTCCTAGGTGTTTATGCAAAATTTCAACCATATGTAATAAAATAAATAAATAAATGCAGCTTAAAACACAGTGTTCATTTCAAGCATGCCACACAAATCTACCTAAAATTAAACTTCAAACAAGGCTTTGTGACAACTGTTTTGGAGGAAAGGGGGCTTCGGGGTTTGTCTAGACCATAAAGGAGATTAGTTAAAAAAAAGAAAAGAAACAGTGCACAGGAGGATGCATTGCAGTGTGTGTGTAGGGGGGAGAGGGGGGAGAAGGGGGAGAGGAGTGGGATTGGGGCGTGAGCATCAAGAGAGTGCAAGACCTGCCTGAGAGGAACACAGCAGAGGTTGAAGGGGCTGTAGAGGCACCAGAAGGAAAGAGAAGTAGAAGTTATGTGGCTGAGGAAGGGGAGAGGAAGGGGGAAAGGTCTCAGAGGATCAGAGGTCCTCTGTCTCTGGCATTGAGGCCGTCTCAGAGAGGCGGGCGAGGACGCGAAGCATGGCTCTATTTTCAGCCAGGAGACACTCGTTCACTCTCCGCAAGGTCTGGACCTGAGCCAGAGCAGGGAAAGCCTGCATACAGGAGGAGAGAGATACAGAGAGGGGCAGACAGAGAGAGCATGCGGGGAGCAGGCACAGAGAGATACTCATACAGAGACTGCAGCCATATCCACTCATACAGGCATGCACCCACACAGCAGCATTGACAGGGGAAATCAAAGAAACACAGTTGAGGGATTTATAAGAAATACTTACATAAACAAATATTTACACAACAGAGATATTTTGAGAGAAAGTACCGTAAGCAGCAACAAGCAAGAAAAGTTATGAAGCCAGTTTTCTTGGGTTTGTGCTCATCACAAATGGGCTTTATTGGGAAGAAGTGATGTGTTGACTTATTATTATATGCATAGAACTGCAGAAAAGATGGAATAAAATTCATAGAAAGATAAAAAAGAGAGAGAAAATAATAAACACTGCTATATTTTAGCCTTTGCACAAGAGCCTCTTTAGATAAAAGTCAAAGGAATGGAAATCACTCGTTTCCTCCCTCTTCCTGGCTTGACTTTATTTGAGGTAAACCTCGATGTGGTTCGACATAGCTGTCCGCGGTTTGACACCATTGCTGAAGGTAAACCACAGACCAGACACACGCACGTGTACACATTATTCAGGGCACTTGTGGCATTTCAGTCACCCAGACAGACACGTTTGCGGAGGTGAATGTGGCAAAGCATGACATATAAAAGAGGACACCCAGCTACGCCTTGCACACATTTATGAAAGCTGCCTGGTTTGGGGACTTTTCAGTTCATGCATTAAATGCTCTCTTGGATTAAAACAGCGCCGTTTCTGGAAATTTGCCCTTGGCTGTGGTGAAGAAAAGGACACAGTGAGCCAAGAATGCATAATGACTAGTATCCCTTATTACACTCTTTTAATATTGAGCTGTTTGATATTAAATCAGATCTGACTACACTTTCAGGTTCTAGGGGATCATTTCTACAGAGTTACTATTCATTAGGTTTTAGAGGCTGTCAAGAATAATTTAGCTTTTCCATTTGAAATGTAAAACCCGGCAGAGCAATCTGACACCTGGAGTATTACCACATTCCCACTATTTTAAGAGGGAAGACACACACAGTGCTGTTGATGTGAAAAATCCTTAACTAAGGCTAATTACGTGCAGACCTGCAGCGTGGGTAGCCCAAAAACCCAAAATGCACCCCTATTTGCAACTACATCAAAGAAAGGTGAAGATGTGCTAGTATGTATCATTTGTAGGCATGGAGAGTAACCTCCTCAGGAATTCTGACACTTGTGGTCAATGTGTGTCACAACTGCAGTTTATTGATTTTGTTTATTTTATTGAATTTTTTTGATAACTGTACAAATGTCTTTATTAGCACATCTGTACCTCTTAAAGGCTACTGCTATTTTTCCTTTCCAGTAGGTGGTGCAATTTGTTACCTATGTGGCAGCAATTAAACAGCTCCCCCATGTGGAGAATCTGATACTTGCTAAAAGTGAAGAAGTGACTTTGTGAGAGAGCGCAAGCCAGTTCTCCGAGGTGATGTGCTCCCATTGCTTTTCCGCTCTAAGCTACTGTTGCTGTTGAGAGGATAAAACGTCCAGATGTGTAAACATGCCCCAATCTCTGGCAGAACAGAAACATGTGAGGTGATAGGCATGTATCAGTCACACCTCCGTATCATAGCAACCACTCACCGTCCCCCCTTCCCTGAGACAGCTTGCCCTCAGGGCTGGTACCCACAGCGAAACCGCAGTGGGGCATCCTGCTGAAGGAACCATGACAATACGGGGGTCAAACATCTGCTGCTTATATACCACGCTGCCGTTGTACGTTACAATATCCTTGGGATTCTGCTTATATTATGCAAACCGAATTCGTGAAAAGTTGGGACTTATTTGTAAAATGTAAATAAAAATAGAATGCAGAGATTTGCAAATCTCATAACCCACATTGTAGTGACAACAGAACACAGAAAACATGTCGGGGCTTGAACTGAGAACACTTTAATGGAAAAAAAAAAAAAGCACCCCTTCTCCTTTTAACAATAGTCCATTAACATGTAGGAATTGAGGAGACCAATCTTGGACTTCTGGGAGATGAATGCTGTCCCATTCTTGTCTGATATATGGCTCTAACCGTTCAACAGTCCTGGGTATTTTTAGCTCCATGATGCACCAAATGTTTTCAGTGCAGGCAGCTCAGTTCAGCCCCTGGATGTTTTTACTACAAAGCCTGGTTGTTGTTGTTGTAACAGGGGAAGTAGGCAGTTTACCATTGTCTTACAGAAATATGAAAGGGGGTCCCTGATTGTTGCTTTAAGACGTGTATCTAAGGTTCAGCACTGATGACCTGCCAATTCCATTTCCAGTCATTGCATACTGTGTTCACACATGGTAATTTCTGGAAGTGTTCCTGAGATCAGTGATTTCCATGACGGAATCATGCCTGTCTTGAATTCAGTGTCAGCTGAAAGCCCAAAGATCACAGACACCCAGTAACACTTTTGGCCTTGTCCATTCTGCACAGACATTTCTCTAAATTCTCTGAATCTTTTGATGATATCATGTACTTTAGATGATGAGATATTCAAAGTCTTTGTAATTTTAACTTTGAGGAAGATTAACTTGAAATCATTTCACAATTTGCAGACACAGGTTTTTACTGACTGGTAAACCTCTGCCCACTTCTGAGAAACTCTGCTCTAAAATGCTCTTTCTTACACAATCATGTTACTGACCTGTTGCCTAATTTGTTTGCAAATTGTTCCACCAGCTGTTTCATTTTAATAGCACTTAATTTTCCAGCCTTTTGCTGGCTCCGCTTAGACCTACTTGAGATGCGTTCCTGCTATCAAATTCAAAATGAGCGAATATTTTTAAGGTCAATTGTGAATAAAATACGGGCTCACGAGATTTGCAAACCATTGCAGCGTGTTTATATTGACATTTTACATAGTCCCCCCATGTTTTGGAACTGGGTTTGTGTATTTTTTCACAGTTTATTTTATGCTGGTTGGTTCTGTCAAGTAATCAAATTATAATCTTATCGTGTAGCTTGTAATTGCTTCCACATACATTGCAGACCATTTTTACTCAGGCCTGACATTTCTTTGTAGTTGTGCCCTGTGCTTCTTTGTGAGGCAGAATACACACAGAGCAACACAGGAATGTCTCACAAAAGCAGGTCTTTCGCTCTTGGATAGGGTTTGGTATTCAGCTGGAACTGGGTCACAATGTTCACCCCAACAGTGGGATAAGTGGAGCAGGGGAGCAGCAGCACAGGCTCCTCCTTAGCCTGGCAGGAAGTGGCCCAGCAGAACACTGTGGGTAATGAGCCTGAAGCACTAACCTTCTCTCTCCTTGACTCCAAACCCACCTGGCTAACCACAACTCTGCAGTGAGCGATATGTGTGTTCTGCTCTGTAAAAATACTTTAGGTGTGCTTGATTTAGCATTAGTGAAAGGGGCTTCGCTGGTGGTACTGTCAAGGACTATCACTATTATAATGTTTTTCTTTGGGAGAAAACATCAATGCGATAAATTAAGCACAACTTGTGTCTGAGAGAAAATAGATGATATTTAAGTGAGTACACACTGTTTTTGCATGGACTGACCTTTACTTCCTCCTCCATGTCTGACACTCTTTTCTCAAGGGTTTGTTTTTCCTGTAAATAAAGAAAACAACCTGAAGTAAGTTCTACTGGAAAATAGAAAGCCTATAAGACTATAATTTGAAGCAGACAAGGAAATTGATTGGAAAAGAATGCAAAGATGCGTAGTATTATCACAGAGAAGGTGATTGAGACACTTACCCTTTTTTCTGATTCAAGTACTGAAGATCTTTCAGATATCGTGTCATGTCTCTAACAGAGGGGAAACGTTATTAGCGTTATAAACATTAAAAGAACTGGTTTAAATTTTAATCATGACTTTATTGAAGAAGTAAACAGTTAAATCTTTCTTCAAGCACACGGAAAGAAAAGGGATGATGGAGAGTTTTCTGTAGAATGGGTCAAAGGTACCTGAGTGACTTTCTCCAGTTGGGAACGTATCTTGGCTAGCTCTTGTTTGCTCTCCTGCAACCTGGACTTGAGTTTTGCATTTTCATGCAAAGCTTCTGCATACATCTAAATTGTTAAGAAAATATAGGAATGGATTTGTTACAGAGATTCTTAGTATTTGAATTTTGATAACCAAAATATTAGTGAAGCTATAACAGACAGTTTAAGTTGAATCAATGAACTCAAACAATATGTAAGATCATTGTTTGTATTTACATAATAAATGCCAAGATTTGTTTTTTCACAATAGCAAGAGCCTTTATTAAAAAAAAAAAAACGCATAACATTACTTCTTTTGTTTCTGACTGTGACATGACCAAGTTGAGTGCATTTTTTGTTGATATCTGATTATGTCTGACCTAAACGGATGATGGCGATGAATGCTTATCACGATTGTAAGCTAATTGTAATGCCCTTCCTGATGCAACCCCAAAGGAATTTGTGCCTCCTCTCAGTAAACGTGTAAAACCAGTACACTGTGGAGCCACTTTCGACTTGACCACGGTCCCCATGGAGGGATCAGATGTGTGTGTGTTTGGAGGGGGTATTATGTCTGTCTTGAAAATATAATGTTAGGGTAAGTTCATGGTTAGGGTTATCATCACCTGTCATCATCATCTATTTAAGTAAATGTGGTAAAAGTACACATAGAACTGTGAGCTTACATCATTGGCTGGGTCTGTGACCCAGCGTTGTGAGTTTATTTTGTATTTTTGACTTTCTTATGTTAAGTTGGTGATAACATTAAGTTCTTGTGTTATTATTTAGTTAGAGGTTAGTTGAGTTTCATTCTAGTTTTGGTTTCGTCTGTCCTCTTTGTTTATTAGTCTTTTTCCATTTGTCATGTGTTATCTCCTCATGTAGGTTCCCTGTGTGTCTCGCTCCTCTGTGTCCCCCTCCCTCTCTTGCTTCCTCTCTCTGTCTCTTGTGTCAAGCTTGCGTGTCCCAGTTCATGTCTCTCCATGTTTCCTGTTTTATTTTGAAAGCTCTGGTGTTTCCATGTTCATTGTGTTTAGTTTCACTTTTCCCTGTGGCATCATGATCATTTGTGTCAGCTGTGTCTCCCCAGGTGTTTCCACTTCCCTCATTACCCTCCCGTGTATTTACGTCCTCTGTCTCCTTCTGTTCTTTGTTGGGTCATCTGTTTGTCTTCATGTCAGGACAGGTCAAGTCACAGAGTTTTCGCTTCCCACTGTTCATACTCATGTTTGGTTTATTCCATAGTTATGTTGTTGCATGTTCCTGTTCAGTTTCATGTTCTTGTTTCTTGTCATGGTTTTCACAGTTAGTTTAGTTCTGCCCCAGTTCAGGTTTCAGTTTAGTTTCGCCTCGCTCGCCTTTTGTTTGATCATCAGTTCATTTCTCCTGTGTTTGCTTTTGGGTCCACTCCACAAACACACCGGCGTTCCCCGCTGTGACAACATAAATTTAACAGTATTTCCACTCTTGCTGTATAGTGGCATAGCAGGTTCATAGTTCCATATACCAGTTCAATACAATCTCGATAAGACATACCTTCATTTCAGGAATATTACAATAGTACAATACGATTACAGATCAAAAGTTCCTTTCTGGCACTCGTAATTCCCTGAAAGCCCAGTTACATTACTGGGACATTGCACTACAAAAATAGATACAACATGCATAAATCCAAAGGCAAATTGTATCCAGGACTGCAGCTTTGACTCGGCAACATCAGACTATGCTTTTGAAACTGAGAGAAGAGTTACTACCTTCTTATAGTCTTTGGCAGTGGAGTCTTGTTCCTGTTTATTCAGTGCAGCCAGCCTTGCCTCTCTGCGTGTGTATGAGCTGGTGCGGCCCAGTGACTTGTCTGTAGCACTCTCTCCAATGGAATCAAATCTAGAGGCAACACAGTTCTTAGCCAGCCTGCAATGCATCTTTATTTACAGTGGTCTTTTTCCCCTTAGCTATTACAGTTCTGTAATACAGAAGAGTGAAAAAAAAAAAAAAGCCCAAATCTTACCTTGACACTCTGTCATGCTGAAAAACAAGGGATAAGCCATGTTAGTTTGACTAGCAGCATGGAAACATCACACTGTAAAAATATTCTGTCACGCTTAGATCAAGTCCTGTTCATTTGATATCACCAAACAAAGGCTTGGCTGAGAAAAATTTTCCATTTTGAGACACCGGAGAACAAAAACAAAACTTCCAGTTGAATTATCACAGCATGTTTGGATGCCCTTTGTCCCAGATGGAAGAAGTGCATGTAGAAGTAGGATATAATTCTCCCTAACACTGCTTGGACAGGGTTCGCAGAGGTCAAACCTCCCCGGTGAGACTGGTTAATCTTTTGAAATACGCTGCTGCTATGAACATGCCTGCAGCACAAATATGACATAATGACATCAGAAGTCAAGTATTCCTTGCATGACAGGCTGCCATCTGACCTCAGACAACAGTCTGATATCAAACTGTCCTGGCATGTCCCTGCTATGACTAGCCCAGTCTAAGTGGCTGCCAAGTTGCCTGTTGTGATCACATTCTGTGTTTGTTTCCACTTCAGCAAGCAGCCTGGGCACTGTGCGACAGGAGGAGTTGCGTATACACACTGTTCTTTGGCTGTATTTGGTTTCTGTTTTCAGAAATGACGTTACCTCAGAGATGTCCCTTTTAAGGGACCTATTTTTATGGCTATTGACTGCCTTCCTGCATTACTTCATAGTCATGTGAAAAAGAACGTTTACACTATGGGACACTATACAGTTCTGTGAAAAACTAAGTACACCTAACTTTAGCAGCTGCAACTTGAACTGTTTTCTGTATGACTTTATTAGTCTCTCACATTGTTGTGCAGGAGTTCTTGCCCAGTCTTCTTTAAACTGTTGCTTCAGATCATTGAAGCTGCCTGGTATTTGTTTATGCAAAAAACTTTTAAGGTCCCATTGCGTTGTGTAAATCAGGTTGAGGTCTGGATTGTGACTGTGCCATTGAAACACCTTGATTCTGTCATTCTGTTTCCGACTTGTTGTTGTGTGTGTGAGATTATTGGCCTGTTGTATGACCCAGTTTGGGTCAAGCTGTAGCCATCAGACAGAAAGCCTCACATTTGGCTCTAGAATACTTTGCTATACAGAAGAGCTCGTGGTTGACACAGTCACGAAGTCTTGTGATTTGTTGAGATGCTGCCATGTTCCTTTTTTGAAAGAAGAGGCTTTCTTCAGGAAACCCTTTAAAAAAAAAAGCCATACTTCTTCAGTTGTTTTCAAATAGTCGATATCAACTATCATACTCACTGAGGCTTGCATTGGTCTGACCTGTCCAGCAATTTGACCCCATATTTAACCTCCCATACTTAGTTTTTCAAATGACTGCAGAGAGCCCTGAACAAAACCGAACTAAACAAAAACTTGTTGCCTTAAGCCGATAAATGGTTATGAGATGATGGGAAGAGATTTTTTCACTGTTCATACCAGACTGGAAACAACAAGTAATATAGTGAGAGAGGCTGCATGATGTGAGAGCAGCTTGATCCGTGATCTCTGCTGCAGTCTCGTAAAACTTCCCTAAACTCATAGATTTGGACTTGATCTCCAGCCAGGGAAAGAAATCTTTAAACACCTGTGTTTAGAAATGTTTGGCAATAAACATCAAGTGTGGTGGTCTGAGCTGTTTGAGACAAGAAGCAGATGTTAAAAGAATATGGTTTAGAAAAACAGTATATGTTAAAAGCAATGGGTATTCCTGCATTCAGATTTAGGGAGTTAAGAGGATATTTTACACAGCATCGTAGGAGCTATTCTTCAGCAAGTGTTTATATAACTGAGCCACTGCTGCCTGTCCTTATGTGGTCATGTGCTTCAGCTGAGCTATCCAGGAAAAAAAAAGACCTCCCTGACCTCAGATGAAAAAGGGCTAAGGATGGAGTGAAGAAGAGCTCTCACTCACTCCGATCTCTTTGTGCAATACCAAGGAGATTCCTAAATCAGATTGTGTAATCATTTATTAAGCAGCAGGTTGTAAGAATACATTTTCATGAAGCCTGCTTTTGGAGATATGAACCAAACTGTACGCAAACCTATCTCACACTAAAGGATTAGGAAATTGGTGAAATTAGGCCTTTTTAAAACTTAATACCAGTGAAACCTTGAGCGGGCCCTGCGGGGATTACACTGCCAGATTTTTGGAAAAAAAGAGCGAGTCCTTATACGACTAATAAACGCATAACATCCGCATTGAACGGAAGCCAGAAAGTGAGCCACAGTCTGAATTCTACTTGTGATGGCAGCTGCACCAATATAATTGCCTTGTTAGGAAAAATTGAGGGAGGAATAAGTGCCACATGTAACTTAGCAAGGCAGAGCAGAGCAGAAGAGGGTGGAGATGAACAACAGTGTGTCAGACTGGTGAAAACAGCCTCAGAAACGGTGTTGGCTTTAAAATGGGCACTCGGTAAACAGAACTGTTTCCAGTTTTGTAGCTTGCCTGGATCAACATCCATCATCAGAGGTATATACACGCAAGCCACCTGCATGAGCTCACTGCTAGAGCGTATAAATGATAATGCTGTCATCAGCCAAGAAAATCATAATTAGCAGACTCTTCGCTCTCCTTCTCACTTCCTTCGCTTCCTTTCCACTTTGTGCCACAACATCACTCCTTCTGAGTGGGCTCGATGGCTACAGTAGGAAAATCTGAGCTACACACACTCCCTTTTTCGCTCCCACCAGTGCAACTGACACTGCTGCACACACACACACATAAACTCATAAAAAAATCTTTTGCATTCACTCACCTTTCCCCACTTCAGCTAGTTTTCCCTGTCTACAGTGTTAACTCTTCATACAACATCTGAGAGCTCCAGGCGACCACGAGCATCTTCCTTGTTTTGAAAATGACCAAATCAAATGACTGAGCTCAAATATGGAAAGGAGTTATTTTTCTTTAATAACAGTACTTGCAAATATTAAAACTACCAATTAGGACATATTGTTTCTATAGATGCATTAATTCACATCTATTACAAAGTAACATTTTTGTGAGTCCTACCCATGTGGCCTAACCGCTTCTTAAGCATCACACGATAAAGTGAATGTATAAAATTATTAATGGGGGACTCATTTGAGTCTTTGCTTTTCTTGGAACATTAGGATTTTTTTTTTTTTTTTAATCTTTCTGTGGACCTGCAGAGAGTTTTACAGAAAAAGTGTTTTGGATCATATGTTTTCATATTAAAGCGAGTGACATGTTTTACAATGTCATTTTTAAGTTTGAAATAAACATAGTAGGCTATGATTTCTGAATGTGTGGGAATGGAAAGCACATTTCCAGAAACATAATGAAGCAGAAGTAGCAGAAACTGACTGACCCGACTAGCTCAACTATCCCAAATTCTTACTTTTGTACAGCACATGGCTCAATGTGTTTACTTACATTTCACCACTGTGAACATCTGCCAAATGTTGAGTGTCTGCCAATAATGCAAATGTGTTCCTGTTTACTTTGACTTCCTGTTGCACACAGCTGTAACACATATTGGTATTGGTACAATTATTGCATCAACCTGACTCCATGGCTTTTTCTCTCCCAGGATCACACTGCCAATTCGGTTTGGGCTGGCTTCATGGAAAATTAAAGCCAGAGTTTCCCCAGCAGAGAGAGACTGACACTTGTTGAAATGTCAGCAAAAGAATCCAAACATCCACCAGAGGCATTTGCTGCTGGCAACAGTACAATAATAATGAGTGTGTCTGTAGTGTTGCGTGACATTACTGTACGTGCCTCTAAACAGACAGGATCCCATTGTGTTTGGGTTTTTTCCTCTTTTCTTTCTTTCCCTTTAAATGTGCCTGTCACACAGAGTTCAGCTCAGTCTGATGCACTGACATAAACAGTCAAACTACGCCCGTGAGAATAAGCCACTTAGGCAGAAAAAAATAACAGGAAATTACAGAAGGAATGCTTCAATCCAAAAGTCTTTTCCAGAAAATGTGGTCAGACTCTCAGCGCTTCAGAACAAATGCTCGCCTCGCTTTTACAAGCCAACAAATAAGCTGCGATAAGTTTCTGAAGAGTTAGGCAAATATACATCAGTAAATTAACTATTGCCCTGTTGATGATATAATGATGTCTTTTGTTTAACTGTTAGTTCCAACAGCAGATGTCCAAACATATATACTGCTGTGTGTGTGTATATATATGAGTTCAAAGTCAAAAAATGTAATCAATTAACTTACAAATTCTTCAGTTAATTGTCTGAAGTTTTAAAAAGCTGCTTAATGATGTGTCCATTTGCCTTAAATGAGTCAACAAATCAGCCTGGTCTAAGGATTAGTCATCAACATTAACAGAAAACACAATTCCTTCTATGACTTTCCAGAGAGTTCATACTATAAAGTCCTTTTACAGATAAATCAAGAATAAGATTTAAAAAAAAAAAAGAACTAAAATTTGTGATATTAAAGTTGTTTAAATCCACTGGAATAAATTACCAAAAAAATGCTATAATATCACAAAAAGTATCACATTAAGTTTATCCTTCAAAGGTGCTCTGCTCTAGAAATAAAGCTTACTCTGTAGTTTTTTTCTGTAGGGGACGGAGACGATGGTGGCGATTCTGTCAGTGACTTCCTGGTGCGAGTCAGGTCCTTGGTGCGTGGGTAGTAGGATGACATCTCCTTCCTCTACCCCGGACAGACAGATCAGCTTCTACTGTAACATTCACCGAGGCCACCACCAGATAACAGCTGCACACACGCACAGATTCCCTCAAGCAACAGGGACACAGATGTCCATGACCGTGCTCCTGGGGAATCCTCCGCAACAACAGGTGTGTGTATGTGCGTGTGTATTTATATGTCTGTTTGGTGTTTCAGCGCAGCCACAAACGTCCCAGAAGTGGACACAGTTGCTGCTAAGTCTGGAACAATTTCAAATGTGTGGTCTTCAAATCTCAGGCAGCTAAACAACAAGCAGATAAAAATGCTAAAAAGAACCACAAAACAAAATAATCTCTGGAGAGCTAAAGAACAAGAACAATTCAATAAAGAAAGCAAACGAATGAGTATCCCTTGTTCTGCTCTGTCAGCAATGAAGTCCACTATGAAATGCACGAAAGTCCAAAACAAGACAAGAAAGAAAAAGTTTGTTCCCTTTGCTGCCTCTTCCTGAGTTCCCCAAAGTTATACACTCTCTGCCATCTCCCTCCCTCTCCTGCTTTCTCTCTTCTGCTCCTTTCACTATTTGGTCACCCTCTCGGTCCCTCTGCTTCCCCAACCCCCAGCCCCCTGCTTCTCCCAGCTCTCTTCAGCTTTGGCAGCTTTCTGTGGCAGCCTGCCAGAGGCTCTGCTATGGACAGACTCGGCACTGAGGGCTAAAAATTGTCCACCGATGTGAACAGGGATAATAGGAGGTGGAGCACAAAGCCAGAGTCAGGAGGGGGCTGAAGCAATTTGTGTCCTGGTAGGTCAACACGCAGTATTACCTGAGGAGCCATCAGCAACTGTAAAGTGTCAAGTAACTCTGTGCGCCCTACAGTGTGATGGAGAGGGGACGTTGCCAGTATTAGTGCTACACAGTGTTAACACAGAGCACTTGTGACACATCTCCTCTTCCTGAAACTGAAATCTTGTTTCGTTTTGCCCACAGTCGTATTGATTCTAGTTTTAGTTTTATAAACCTGTATGAAGGCCTATTGATGGACAGGTTTATAAAAAGCCAACATTTTATTAAAGAATAGTTGGACATTTTGGGGGAAATATAAATCTTTGCTTTCTTGTCAGAAGTTATTTGAAAGGCTAACTGAATTCTCAGACTTGTGTGAAGCTACAGCCAACAGTTTGTTAACTTGGCATAGCAAAAACACTCGAACGAGAGAAAAACAGTTAGACTGGCTCTGTTCAAATATTCTAAAACTGCCTCCCAGCACCTCTAAAACTCTCTAATTAACATGTTACATCTTATTTTCTTAATCCTTTTTTCTCTCTAGTTAAACAAACAAAAATTATGTTTTTAACTAATGAGGCTCAGTGGGGACAGAACCAAACAGTGTTCCCTGCTTTTCCATGCAAAGCTAAGGTAATCTGGTGCTGGCTCTAACTTCATGTTGACCATACAGGTGGTATCAATCGTCTCACCTAATTCTTGGCAACAAAAATGAACACGGGTATTTCTCAAAATGTCAAACTGTTCCTTTAAACAACCCGGCAGTAACCCCTTACTTTCATAGTCAGTTCAAGCTGGCTCATTGCTGTCTTCCTTTTATAGTGAGGTACGCAAGCACCTCACCGTTCTCTATACTCCCTCATCCTTTGCTCAGGGCAAATAGATCGAAGCAACGATAAGACTGCAAGAAACTGAGCACAGACACAGGGGAGGAGAAGCAGTGAAGCTGATGTGTTGTGGCTTTCAGTTTAAGGCTTGAAAGTTACAGAGACTAGAAATCTAACCGTCTTAATTTTCCAACCCAAGTACCATTGCCTGCATCTTTAACTTTATCATTGCTTGAATTTTAAACATAAACACCATGGATTGCAAGTTCTAACAAAACTGATGTTGGAATTAGGTATTAGTTAGAGTAGTCTAGCAGTTTATTTACATTAAACATTCTTCCTCGGCGAGCCTCTGGAAATAAGACATTAAACGACACTGGCACTGGTTTTGGATAGTTGTGTTGAGAATCTAGCCCAGCTGGAGTTCCTTCTGTCTGATCCTCACCCTTAGCCTCAGGGCTTTCCATATGGGATGCTATGCTTATGCATTTTAGTAAAGCAGAAGATGAATGGCTACCAAAGATCCTCTGAGTGATATCAGAAATGTGGAAGTTAAGGTTGAACTACTCCTAATATCAAATTTCTTAATGTATTCCAGAATAAAAAAGAGGTATGTTTGAAGCGGTATTCATGCTATCTCTGCTTGTCACCCTTAAGTAGCAGAATCTCTATGTTGTCTCACTCTGCACCTGTCTTTTTGTCTGTTGAAAAAAAAAATCATAAAAAGAACTGCAGAAAATCTGCTCCGATAATCATGGAGTCATGCAGAGGTCGACTCTGTTGATGGGCAGCCTGTCTAGCTTCTGGTAAAACCTCACTGCTCTGTATGATTATCACAGACAGATATAGTACCCGCTGAGATACTCTCGTATTACTGACAGATCTCTGTTTCAGATTCCAGCACAGGGTTACAGCCAAATCTCTGACCTGGAGTCAGCTCACATGGACACCACTTTCCAATCATACCGTATTACACATCGGACATTCACAATCGTCTATTATTAGGATACAATCTTTTATAAGTCAAAGCCTTGTCATCTACGTGTCCCCTCTGCTTCCATTTCTTAGATGGCTGGATTATCTAAAGTGAAACTCAATAAGTGAATTGCCAGATTTTACCCAATAGGAGTAATTAGTGATAAAGTTTGTCAGGGGTGTTTCACTGATAGCATGCAGGTGGAGGGAGAACGGTAATAGTTAAGAATTTAAAAGAGAAAGGAAAGCCAATCCCTCTGAATCCAAGGCTAAGACTAAACAGAAACAGAGTCTCAGTTTTGCCCAATATGGTATGGAATGCTGAGACACCTCAGCCATGTGATGTGAAGAATCAAAATGACTTAAAGAGAGTGGGGGGTTGGCCATCCACACTATCTTTCTGTAAGATATTATCCAGCACTTCTAGTTACGGGACTCTGTGAACACATGCTCGACATTTGTGATTGCAATACTGCTTCAAATATTGCATCAGAGATCAGAGCGCAGCTGCCTTTGAAGCACACTTAGTTTTCAGGTCAGGGAGGAACAGAATATGAACATGAAACAATGGCGCCAACAGATATTGACTTACACGCAATATTTAAATTAGAGTGGCATCTGGTATGGATTTAATACCTACATGGAATTTTCATATATGCTATTAAAAAAAACCCCGATTTAATTTAGTGAAGCATGAGAACTGATGATCACATTTTTAAGTTTAAAACCATTCCCAAGAAATTTCTACATATCACACACAAAAGCTTTGTACATACTGGCCTCCTCTGGAACAAACTATGGTTGAAAAATAGATTGGATTATCCTTTGACTCCATCTAGTGGTAGAAGGTTAAAATCATTTGTGAAGCCACCATTCGCCTCTTGGTGTGTGTGTGTGTGTGTGTGTGTGTGTGTGTGTGTGTGTGTGTGTGTGTGTGTTATTAAACTAAAAGTGCCTAGATGTTTTCCACCTACCTCTGCAATGTAGTCTGAGCCTTCAGTGTCACAGCAGCGCCGTCTTTGTTGATGCTTAGCAGACAGAATCAGCTGTGCTGCATCTGCAATGTTCAGATTTTCATCTCTCCACCATCTCTCACCAACTGGACATATAAAGGAAGTGTGTGGTTTTTTTAATTATACTTGATTAATACTAATAATGGAAAATAACATGCATTATGATTGACAGCTGCACTACTGTACCATGTAAGTAAGTAAGTAAAGTTTATTTATATTGTGGTTTTTATGAAGATAAAAGAATTAATTGCAACAGAATTGATACAATTAACACAAAAATTAATATCAATAGAGACCTATGTTAAAATAGAATAAAAAAATAGATAACAACATAAATAACAAAAGAATGTCAACTGAAAGCCTGATTAAAAAGAACTTAAAGTTTGTCTTTTAGACTCCACTGAGTCTAGACTAAAGACCCCCCCCCCCCCCCCCCCCCCCCTTTTTTTTTAAAAAAATTTTTTTTTTTTTACACCT
>VURO01022155.1:36305-47883 GCA_015108175.1 Pelvicachromis taeniatus
AAAAAAAAAGACATTTGAGATACTAACATATTTTTCTCTGTTACACTCACTTTAGCAACAATATTTTTGAGTATTGGAGAACTCACATGATTTGAAATCATGTTTCTTGCTTTGTTTCTCTTGTTAAACATGTTAATAATGCCAACATTTGTTCCTCCTTCAATTAATCTTTGCTGTCAGTGTGCTGCAGAAAAAAACTTAAATCTCGAAAAAAAAAAAAGCTGAGCTTTCGTCAAAAGATATTTTCATATGATGTATGAAATGAGTCGCCTCTTGGCTTTGCGGACAACTTGTTCTCTAGTTGGTGTGATTGATGCTTTGAATGACTTCTGAATACTTCTGCTGTCCTAAAAAATTAACTTTATATGCAGTACAGCCTCCAACCACTCATATGTAGAACAATTTGTCCCTGAGATGCATCATTAAGCTTTGTTTCCAAAGTTGCATAGTCTTTTACGATTGTTTGTTAAAGACACACAAAATCTATTCAAATATTATTGATTAAAACACAGCAGAGTAATAATGAGCTCTCGGTTATAGGACCAAACCTTTTGACCTGACTGTAACTCACAATACCACCGGTGTGTTGTGTCTGGCTGGAATTGTAATCAGTTAAAAAATGCAAATAAAAAGATAATGACCAAATCTATAGAGCAAGCCAAACTCTAGTTATTAAACACAAAATAACAAACATGCTCTGTAAAGAGTAAAAAAAAAAAGTGTAATAAACTTCGCCATACCTTTAAAAAAAAACACTCTTATTAATACAATTATTGGATATTATTGATTTTCTACCATTTTTCATGTAGTGTTTTTTTTCCCTGTGCAAACAACATCAGGGACGCAATGAATTACAGTACTGTAATTGTTGTTTCTCGTGATGCGTTTCAGGCAGTGACAAAAAGCAGCACACTTTGTCACCAATACAGGTATTATTTATGGCTTAAAGGTCACACTTGTTGTTATTTCATTAACAGTTTGGTAGAAAACAGTGTAAATTCTTATGTCAAGTGGAATTTCTTTTCTTAAAAAAAACAACAACCCATAATCATTTGATGGGTTAAGGCTTGTGAGACTGTTATTGGCAGGTAAACCCTGTAATGTCCTTACAAAAAAGAGCCGTGTTCGATTTTGAGGTACAGGTTTCAGCTCTCTGCGTGTTGACTGAATTCTTGATTAGGTGTGCCTTTCAGAAAGCAAATAAGTAATGCAGCTTGACAACAGCAATCAATAATTCTTTCTAACAGGATCTGTCATATTGCAGACAGTGGTGGTAGTTTTTTTCTTGATGGAGAGGTCCATAGCATAAAAGGGGGGGAAAAAAAGCTTTGTGGTGGTATGCACTCTGTAAAAACATTCAACAGAACATATTAGGATGGATATATCAGTAAACACATTTTAGTAAGACAGTATAGTCAAAACATAACTTGGACTGATAATCAAGCAGTTATTTATGAAAAATACTAAAGTGAAATCTTACATTTGTCTTCTGGCAAAGCATCAAATTCTAAAGACTCCTCTTCTTCATCAGCCTCCTGTGGTTCCGCTACACCAGGGTTCTCCTCTTCATCTGCTGCTTCCTGCTGTTCGTCCTCTGCTTCTGACACTTCTTCCTCTACATCTGGTTGCTCTGCCTCAAGCACTGCCTTCCAAAGCTCCCCCTCTTCTCCAGATGGCATGCGTTCTTCTGACTTCTCCCTTTCTTCGTCTTCTGACTCCTCTTTCTCCAATACCAGCTCATCCTCATCTCTTGCTTTGAGGCTCTCATCTTGGACTGTTGAGTCTTCCTCACCTTTCTCTCTTTCAGCGGCCTCCTCTTCATCACCTTGCTGGTTCCCCTCTTCAGGCATGTGCTCTTCAGCATTGTGTCCCTCTTCTTCTGTTAGTGTTATGTGTCCTTTCTCTTCTTCTGATACAGTAACTGACTTCTCTTGTTTTGCATCATCTTCCTCTACTGCCTCTGCCTGCTGTGTAGGAACATTTTCTTCTGACACAGACTCCTCCTTTTCAACAGGAGCTGTATCTTGTGTGTTTAGTTCTCCTGGCTCATCAGCCTCTGTCTCTTCTTCCTCTTGGGTGGATGTAGCTTTTTCATCAGCTGCAGGAAGACTCTCTTTTTCTAATGCACCTGGTGCAGCTATCTCTTCCTCTTCTTCTCCAGCTGCTACGGGTGTCTCTTCTTTAGTGTCTATGTCTTCTACTTTTTCAGTTCCTAAGGCTTCTTCTTCTTCTTCTTCTTCTTCTTCTTCTTCTTCTTCTTCCTCCTCCTCCTCTTCATCTTCTTCCTCATCAGTTTCTATATGTTCTACTTTTTCTTCACTTCCCAAGGCTTCTTCTTCAGTTTCTACTCTTTTTTCAGTTTCTACAGGTGCTTCTTCCGCTTTTTCTTCAGTTCCTGCCGCTTCCGCTTCCTCTTCGGTTCCTGCCTCTTCTTCAGTTGTGGGATCTGTTTCTCCCTCTGTCTTTTCCAGAGGGTCGGCCTCAGGTTTAGTTTCTGCCACAGACTAAGATAAGGAAAGCCATATCAGATAACTGGAGCAACATGTTTACTTTTCCCCTATGTAGGCATCCAGGTATCTCAGTGAATGTGATGTGATTAACTGACATACAAAACAGGAAACTGCACCAGGAATGTAAATGCTGATATAAATCCACTGGAGAATCCATGACAGGCAATTAGCTTCTTCAAATTAATACGATGAAAATGTTAGTATGGTTCCCTACGGTCACACAGTGAACAGAAATAGTAAAGAGGCCATGTGTGCTGACAGTATGTGTGTAAAGCCATGTCAAGCATGTTCTGCCATTGAAGTGTAATCTTATATATGATATCTTAAAAATGTTTTTTTTTCAATACATATTTTAATAACTAATAAATGTAACATATAGTCTTAGAGATCTAACTGTATTTCAAGTTGTTATTTATTTTCCTTTTAAAGTTAAATCTGGTCTAGCCTGTTAGTCTGGTTATAACGACTGATTTATTTAGAGCGCTATGGCAGGTTTAAGAATTGTGTAAATATCACATGTCACAGAGATGACCACTATAGTGTGTCTGCAGCTGTAATATATGAATAAACATCAAGAAACTTAACCTGGAAATATTATCAGACTGACTGAATGAAGCAAAACAAAATGATGATTTAATAGATTTGATTGTTAAGACTAAAAAGGGTTGTGCTTAACACACGAAATAACAAAATTAGAAAAAATATTACATCAGCAAGGGCACTCACATTTGATTTGTTTATTGGCCAGTTAACATTAATTTGACCTGACTGCTAAGATCATGATTCACTACCTTTTTTTCTTTACTTTAACATTTAATTAATAAGATCATCTAATGGGCTTCTTTGTTATAATGGGCTGCCAAGTTCTGATCCTCCAGACTGTGACGTACCACATTAAGCTCCTGTACTCTGGCCTGATGACGCCGCTGCGACTGTTCATGTTCAAACAGCTCTCTGAAAGACAGAAGACAGAATACATTTCTCCTATGATATTGTGGTCATTATTTTGTACCTCCATGAAGCTTTACTCACAAAATATACCGATTGTTTTATTACAACACTAATAATATCACGTGAACCATGTTCTCTTGATGGTTACGTAAACTTCAAAGAGTTCAATTTTAAGCAAACACTCTAAAACCTATCAATACAAAAAGAAATATTTACATAGATCAGGGCAACCTCACAGTGTGGTAATGAGGCCTACCAACTCTGGTCTAGAGTAACACAGAGATGCAGACAGTGGCAGCCAACAGGGCTTTGACAAAGATAACATAAAGTCATGGGTGAGAGGAGGCAAGATATTTTCTCCACTGCTCTTTTTCCCCACTCCACCACCTACCTGACAGTAGTCATTTCGACTATGCTAGCCTTCAACTGAGTCTGGTAGGCGTCTAGCTGCTCCTTCAGTCTGAGCATCACAGCAGCCTGTCTATCCAAGGCAGCACTCACTGTGGCAATCTCTCCAACTTTCTCCTCCAGCTTCGATTCTGCTTCTTCGAGGCCGCCTGTCAAGATGTCGACCTTCTGTGATAGCTCACCAGTCAGTGTGGCTAAAACCTCCACCTTCATTTTAACATCTTCAAACTCCTCACTCTTTCCTTTCAACATGGTCTGCAGCTGGCTCAGTTGCTCCAGAGACACTGTGGCTTGTTGCATCTCTGCCAGGCGGGTTTTCATCTCTGTGTGGAGTGACAGCACCTGAGCGGGGAGGTCTGATGTCTTGAGCTGTTCGGCTGTAGCTAAGGCCATACCCACCTGCTTCTGGGCCAGTGAATAGGACTCCTCAAGGGCATTAAGTCGGGCCTCCACATTGTCCGAAATGTGCTGCTGCAACAAGACACAGGAATGACACAGAGTCAAGCTAAGGGACTATTATTCTCACTTTTATTTTTATGATTGATAGACTCTTAACTGTCACTGGACTACTATTAAATTTATTGTGAAAATATTTTGTTACTATTAAAGGTAATTTTCTTTTACCTTTATTTGCATTGTTTGCCTAAATTCAATATAATATAAAATAATATAATATAATATAATATAATATAATATAATATAATATAATATAATATAATATAATATAATATAATATAATATAATATAATATAATATAATAAACCTAATGATTGGAGGAAGGAAATATGTAGCCACACCAAAATCTCAGCATTAACAGGCCTGATCGTGTACAAGTCACTTTGGAAATCTCACTTAACAGAGATAAACCTCAGATCATTGATTAATTTGTAGTCATGCTAAAACTTTTTTGCATTATTTATAACCTTTTCTGGATTCTTCATTAAGCTTTCTTCTTACAGCATCCTCAAGCCTTTCACATTTGTGCGTCACAAAACAATTTACCACTCATACAGAAAATATTTGCCGAACAAGACTGAGCTAGCTGAACTGTTCTTGTGCAAAGTTTCTGCAACCCTGACTTTTCGGAATAGAAGAAATGTGTAAGGGAAGGAAGTAGTACACGTGTACTTAATGATTCTTGTAATACCATGAATAGAATTTCAAGCACATGGAAGAAGACTAAAATATTGAACATGGCAGTCATAAACCACCTTTTACAGTGATATAACAGGTTTGTTTAATCCACGGTAATGCGTTTAACTATAAATATAATTATCTCTTACATAGAGTGTGTCTTTTCAGATATACAGACACAAACAACATATCTCTCTGCTCTTCTACAGTCTTTCAGATTGCCTGTAAAGATTCTCTGAACTGGTGTTCAGTATCAAAATCACAGACTAAATTTAGCCTTGGCTCATTACTGCCTTGTTTATTATTATTTTGGCAGCATATTCGGCACAGCTTTGGGGGCATTTTCTTGACTGGTATTACAATAGAGAATTTTCCACAGAACCTAGAGACTAAAAGAGATCTATTTTACATTTGAGTCATTGGTACAGGCAGTGTCTCTCTGCATTTGTAGGTCAAGAATAATCCTCATTACAAACGTCAGCAGCTGTGTGGATGTTAGAAATAGCAGCGTTTTGTACTCACTCCAGTGACGCTGTTGGCATGTGGAAATCTGATAGAGGCCTGCAGCGAACTTTCCTTACTTGCAACTGACAACGTGTGCTGAAGCATTTTGTTATTTTATTTTTGAGTGTGTGTAGACAGTTTATTTTTTTTAAATTCTTAACTCGTGAAAATATGATTCATACGGTTGGCTATTTATTATAGATGTTTGCTATCAACTTCCATAATCAACATGGTGCTTTTGGTGGCTTGCAGGTTTAGGTGACTGGATACATTCTTACCTTGCTGCCAGACTGTCGCATTTCTTCGTGGGAGGATTGTAGTTTCACTATCTTCATCTGTATGCCCATGAGATTGTCTGTTAAGTAGGTTAAAGTTTGGTGCTGCTGGAAACAGAACCACACTCCTGTGGCACCTCCAATCACAAAAATCAGAAATAAAACCAATTGAAGTGTGTAGTTATTCCCTCCAGGGCGAACTTCTGTCTCCATAACTTCATTTTTGAATATGTTATCTTCATTTTTGTGGTTGTTTTTCGCTTTCCGGTGCTTGGCTGTCATTGCGCTAAAAAGGACACAATGTCCCAATCAGGTAGTGAGGTGATATTCAAGGACGCGGTGGGTAAGCAAGCTTGGGCCGTGGTGTGAGCAGTGATTTACTTCAGATGGATCCTTTAAGTTGCGCGCTGCAACGATCGGCCTGAGTTAATCACTCTACAATAAAGCTGCAGCGGGTCGTTGGTGAAGCAGCAGTGAGGGAGCTGGGAGAGGGAGGCGTGAACAGTAGGTAGCGTGGTTGTCCATTCAGGAAGATCAAGGAGGAGCTGAGGGCCGGGCTGCCACCGGGAGTGGCTGAGCACCGAGTCACCGGGTGGATGACTGTCATCTAATGGAAACACTGCACGTCCGCTGATGGAGTGCCGTGCGCTATTTTTTACTTCAGAGAGGCCATAAGTGTAAATGGGAGGTCTGCGCGTTTCCACTGTGGGCCAGGCTCACTCTAGTATATAAAGAAACAGTGCCATAAGGAAATATTAATTAAATGCAATTAATATTCTTTTCTATTGAAACATGTAATATAAAATGTTACTTTGTAAAGGCCATGTTCAGTGTCACGCCCAGACTCTGTAAAACACCCCTTTGCAGTAAAGGTCACCTTCAGTTTCTAAAATGTCAACATCCTCTTGATCTTTGCTGCTTTGTTTCAGTCTTCTGCGTTAGTTTAACGCAATTTAAGCGTTAACGGCTCTTCTCCATTTTTGAAAGATTTTTTTTTGTTACCTTTTCAGCTGATACTTCATTTCTATTTTTTTCTCCTTGTTGTTGTCTTTTGTCTTCCCGTCTCTCACATTTTGCCCTATAAGTATTGTTATTGTTTTTCTTAGCAGAGCTACTACACACCCAAGCACTGAAAGCATCCAAACATATGCTTTCAATAATGTTAAACACTTAAAAACTATAGGGAACAGAACAAACGGTTGAAATATACTGTTCTCATTTATAAAGTATTCTGCAAACACTAACATTACAGCTAGCAGGTGGATTTTCCGTTTCAGTGCAGTTAGCCAAACAACAAATAACCACTTAGTGCTTAAGAGACAGACAGTGAAAGTGGACAGTTTATCCCCCTCCTTTTTTTTTCTTTTTTTTTAAACAAAACGCATTGTCGCAGTCCGGGGCAGTATACAAAATGATCCTCTTAGAATAATTTTTGGTTTTAGTCTCATTGATTTATTATTATTGGTTACTGGTTCTGTATAGTTTACTAAACTAATAATAATAATATTGATAATAATAATAATAGCAACAATAATAATATTAATAATATTAATCTATTAGCCAGAACCAACTAATCCGTTGACATTCTGTCCTGGCACAAGATGGCGCTAAACATCTTCTAAAAACTTAACTGTCAACACTTATTTCTTAAAGCCAGCTTCACCAACAGTATTAAAGCTATGGCAGTTTTTGAGAGCGTGGCTCCATGCTGTAATTTAGCCTCAAACCACTTAAACGTGTCCATCAATTTAAAAAAAAGAAGAAAAAGTATTCCTTCATTTTACAAAATATGACATAAGGAATTTTTTTTTTTTTTAGTAAAATAAAACAATGTTAATACATATTTATTTGCAGGGCTTTTTGACTAAAGATTTGATTGTACCACTGATGTAGTATTTAAATTGTATCCCTGCAATAAACTATAGCCATTTTTAACTCTCAAATATTTGTTCAGATGATTCATGAATTGATCTAATATGTGATGGGTATTCTGCAGATACTGGATGGGCTCAAACAAGACTCTTTAAATCATGACCAAAAAAAACAAAAACAGGAAACCTTTAGCTGCATCACACCATAAACAATACTTAAATTGTTTTTTATTTATTTATTTAATTTATTTTTATTTCATTAGCAATCCAGCAAACAAGAGCACAATCTTGCCAATCATCCTGTGCTACACAGCTGATCTTTCAAATAAATGTTGCTCACGCAGTACTGGCGTCTTCCACTTCTTCACTCTGCGTCAGAGAAAGAGATCCAGATTTACTGACCTTTACTATCTGCCCCCCACCAACTAACCCTCACTGTAAATACAGCCAGTATGTTTTCTTCTCACCTCTGACATTAAGGATGGTGGAGCATTCGGCTCGTCCCAAGCTGTTCTCTGCAGTGACGCTGTACTCTCCCATGTCTTTGGGACCCACACGGAGGATTAACATGCTGCAAACTCCACAGGTGTTGGAGGTGTAGTAGTTGGTATTAGTGTTTAGACTGATGTGATTTCGATACCATGTTATACGAGGTTTGGGGTTTCCTTTCACTGCACAGCTCATATAGCATTCATAACCTTTGGGTGCAGTGTGCAGCTTCAGTGGAACAATGAAGGATGGGGCACACCGCAAATCACAATCCTTTATGGTTGGTACACTTACTCGAAACTTTTCTATGAAAGAGTAGACACAGTGTGATTATTTTTGTCTTAAAAAGTGACTTTGGACTTTAAGATTGTTTGAGATGACAAATACACCTTTCTTCTTCTCCACCCCCCAGGTTGGTGACTCAGAGGGTGCAGATATGCCCATGTCATTTTTGGCATAAACCCGGAAATGATATTCTCTTCCATGCATGATATTACAGACTGTGAACTTGTTATTGAAGAGTCTGTCAGCCACTATGACCCATGAACGCTTGGTAGAGTCCAGTTTGGACACGGTGTAGTGGAGACGGTCATCACGCTTCTCATCAGGAGAAGGCTCCCAGATTACTGTCACAGTACCAGGAACATTTTCTTCCAGTTCTACCGGTCCAGGCGGTTTTGGATCATCTGCGAACAGTTTGTCAGATTCATCAGCATTTGCTTCAAAAAGATGTCGCAAAAGAAAACGGGTATACAATTTTAGCTTTATTTTACCTGTGACCCTGACTTCTGCACTTAATGTTTCCTGCCCTACGAGATTTTTCACAAAAATGGAGTAGATGCCTGAATCAGAGCGCTCAGAGGAAGGAATCAGCAACTGGGAGGAGCCATCAGAGTTAATGATTGTGATCCGCTTTGTAACTGGCACGTTATCTTTTAGCCAGGTAATCGCTGGCCAAGGAGAAGCCTGTTTTTTAAAAAAAAAAAGAAAAAAAAAAGGATATCTTCAACGTTTTCTTCTGTTTCCTCACCTGTTTAGTTTTGCGAAACTAGCCTGATTATAAAACTGAAATACAATCCTCACCTCAAAATTGACTGTGATCCTGACAGAGTTTCCTGCCCTCACCACAAAGAAACTCTTCATCTTGTTGTTTGTGAATCTTGGCCTCACTGTAGTGGTGACAAAATAAATAAATAATTTTCTGTAAAAAAAATAATTCTTAGCAGAAACTAAACAACAAAATCTGAAATATTTAAGACTTGTTGACATACCTGGTGAGGGCATTGCCAGTACATAGTTGGGCAGCTCCTCGGGCTCACTCTCTCCTCCATCATTAATGGCAATCACTCTTACCCAGTACATGTCCATGGATTTCAGGCCTTTCACGCTGAAGGAAGTCACAATGATGGGGGTGCTATTACAGCGGGACCATTCGATGCAATCTGCTTGCCGAATCTCAGCAAAATACCCTCTCGCTTCATCCTGTATGCCTGGCTTGTCTTCTGGTTTTGTCCAAGTCAGGACCAAGTGGGTGTAGGAGGTTTCTGTCACTTTAAGGCCTGTAACTTTACCAGGAGGCTCTGGTGTAGTTCAAACATCAGATATTTAGTTTTGACTAAGAGATGCTTGTTAATACATTTTTTTTTGTCTTATGTTTCATATACAACAGTTGCAACACTTACTCTTAGGATCTCGTGCAAAAACAAACTCTGAAGGGCTGCTAAATTCACCTGCTCCTGAGAGATTTATGGCAGTAACTCTGAATTCATATTCCATACCCGCAACAACATCCTTCACTGCATATTTCTTTTCTAGAAAAGATTTTACATGGAGAGAAACAGAAAGAGAGGGGAGGGGGGCAACAGCAAAAAGAAACCTGTTATGGTCTATAGTCACCAAGTCCATCAGGTTAAACTGAGGTAAGGTAAAAATACACACCTTTTATGAGCTCATCATTGGCATTGACAACAGACCAGAGATTACTTCCCTTCTTTCGTTTCTCCAAAATATAGCCCAAGATACGTGAACCTCCCGTGTTACTTGGAGGAGCCCATGAAAGATTTATATGGTCATCAAAAGCACTGACCACTTTTGGAGGTGCTGGGGGGCCAGGGAAGGCTGAAAAATGCAGAAACGAAATAGATTGTGCTGGTGATGGTTACAATCAGAAAAAAACCCAGCTTTGTTGCTTGAGACCAAAATGAAGAAGTAGCCCTGAATCTGTAATTTATGTAGATTCGCTTTCTAGAAAAATAAGATAAAACAACAAGTCACATTTTCATTTAATTAATAATATCAATGTCCCCACAAATTTGTGGTGATAGGTTAATTGAAAACTCTAAATTGCACATAGGTGTGAATGCGAGAGTGACTGTGAGTGCGACTGGCTGTCTGTCTATGTGTGTTAGCCCTGCGACAAACTGGCGACCTGTCCAGGGCGTACCCCGCCTTTCGCCCTAAGACAGCTGGGATAGGCTCCAGCGCCCCCCGCGACCCTGAAAAGGATAAGCGGCTGAGAATGGATGGATGGATATCAATGTATCATACTAAACTGATAATTGATTAGTTAATTTAGTTTACAATGTCAGACTTCACACCTCCTCCGAGGCTTAAAAGGTCCCTCCACACCATTGCAACCCCACATCCAAATGTTTATCTGGAATAAGTCAGTGATTTAAAAAAAAAAAAAAATTAAATAAACATACTTTTCTTATTTTTGTAATGTAGGATTATATGTATATGATCCAATCTATGTGACTGTCTTCTTTCTCGGTGGTAAACTGTCCCAAAAATTCTTGGATGCTGACTGTAATCCAGATGGATCCAAAAGTTTAGTTGTGCCAAGCCCCATCACTGATAAAAAATGAATGCAAGCCTCATAACTTTTTCAGTAATACCGCTAGCAAACAGACACACAAACAGGCAATCAGAGCCAACTATATAACCTCCTAGATGTAAGTAATGGTTAATAATGAAAAGAGTAATTGTTAACTGCTCCACACTTTATGAATTAACAAGGAGCCTATGCTCAGTAAAGCACAGTAGGGGGCAGTAACGTCGCTTTCCTTCCAGCCGATGCATTTTGAACCATGTTTTGGACATGCCACAGAGAGGCAGAGCAGATCTAAATAATGACAGTTTGCTGCTTAGATTAGCTGCATCAGTTTCAGGGTCCTGTTAGCTCGTTGTTACACTCTGACAGCTCTGACAGAAAACAACCCTCCATTCCAGCCACACAGGTGAAATTTGTTGTTGCTGATTATATGTGCCCGTGCCTGTATTTTCTATAATTAACTATACAATCATTTGCATTGATTACAAGATATTTATGCCACTAAATTGTTCCACTAGTGTAAAAACACGGTTGAGTAACGAAGTATTGAAATACAAATACTTCGTTACTGTACTTAAGTACAATTTTCAGGTACCTGTACTG
>VURO01022155.1:55018-70852 GCA_015108175.1 Pelvicachromis taeniatus
ACAGCAATAAGCACAGTTTTTCCATCTATATGTCAGTGTATTGGGGTTGCTGTAGCTCAAGAGAAAGGTTGGTGCTTAGATTCTTGGCTGCTCCACTCTGAATGATGGGTAACATACTAAACTCCAAGGTGCTCACCGATGTGTTCATCAGATTCTGAATGTGTGTGAATCTTAGGTAGAAAACACGTAGGTGTAGAAAAAAGTGCCTGTATGAATGGGTGGGAATATTTGAATATGGCATGTTGTACAAAGTGCTTTGAGTGCTTAAGTGGAGAGAAAAGTGAGTAGGTATAATGTTGAATCAGATATAATACATTTTCATACAGTCATTCAGTTCTTACCAGATGTTTGTTGTTTCCATTGGACTTTCTTTCTTTTCCTTTGTTGTTTGACAGACCCAGTGGAGTTATTGTTTCTATCAGATTCCCCCAGCTCATGTTGATTAATGGTAAGTGTTTGAAACTGGTCTGCTTCCATAAATTTGTCAGTTGACTCTGGACAGGCACAAAACAGGGTCAAAGGTCAAATCCAAAATATTTATTTACATATTTAGACTTAGCTGTCTATAATAATGAATGGACAGAATGGACATGAGTATTGCTTTGTATGTTTCTTACCAATTACTCCAGCTTCTGAGTCATGACTTTGTTTTAGGTATCTTGATTTAGTTGCGTGTCCTATGAAGTCCTTAGTCTCCTCAGAATGATCTTCTTGATTTTCACCTATTGTATACCAGTTAAACAAAATTGTGATTTTTAAATTCGAAAGTCTTTTTAAAATATTTGGCTACAATGGTACTGAGAAATGTTGTCTGATTTATTTAATTTACTGCTTGCACGTACCAGTAAACAACTATGTCATACTTAATGCCACTGGAAAATTAAAGATTGCTCATAGTTGGGTAACGGAGTATTAGCCAGCCATGACACAAGTTAATTCGCTCCATTAATCTTTTAGCCACACTGGCTATCCACAGTGGTGGAAAATGCTTTGGTAAGATGTGAAGGGTGAGACAGAATGTGGGACTGATAGGATTGATAGGGTAGTTTAATGGAGTTAACTTTAAGGAGATTTTGTTTAGATAATGATAGAAAAACATAGTTTCTCTCTGCTCTTTTGAGTTTTTGCTTCAAAAGGCAGAGAAGATACTGGCAGAGTCAGAGATACATGTTTTTACCTGGTCCAGTGACTTTACTCTGTTTTCCACCTGTGCTTAAGATTAAAGCCAGTTCTTCTAATGTCAGTTCTTCTAAAGATAGTTTGTCAGTTATATGTCCTGCTCCATATTTTGCATTTACTGCTGCCAAGAGCTTCTCCATCTCCCCTTGTACTTTTATTTGCTGCTCTTTGGCCACTTTCTCAATGTCAGTCCGTGCTCCACGAGCCACAGTAGTTTTACGGGGTTTCTTCTCACCACCACGTGCAGGATTACTGTCACCTTAAAAGTAAAAAAAGTACAACATCATTAGTTATTAAAAATAACAATATAAAAATAGCAGTGGTTAAGGTAATAGTGATACCTTCCACAACCAACCAGGCATTGCAGGATACATTGCCAACCACAGCGGAATAGATGCCTTTGTCCAGCAGCTGACAGTCCTTGATGAGGAGCCTATGAATGAGTTTGTGGTCTGACATAGTAAAACTATATTTTTCTCCATCCTCCAGGATGTTGCCATTGCCCATCCATGTGATGTTAGGTAGCGGGTGTGTGAGGACACACTCAAACAAAGCATCCTCCCTTTCTTCGGCTTTAATCTCTTGAATTTTGATCACAAAGTCGACTTTGGAAACTTCAAAAAAGTAAAATATTACAATTATGTGATTTTCTTTTTGATATATTACATGTATCATCAGTATTGGTCAGAGAACATTGTATACTTAGTACTGGAACAGCAAGACTATAATTATTTGGACATGATTCTGTGCTTGAGTACATTCAACGTCGGCTGTTAAAGTTAGGTTACTGGATAAATATAATGGCTAGTCTCTTCTTATGGGCTAGTCAGCAAATTTTTACAAGCTTTAATATACAGTATATGCATGTTATTTTATTTAAAGTTGAATGTAGAACAAAAACAATATCCAACTGTCCAAATGCTTATGGTCTAAAGAATATCTTTTTTCCCAGGCCTAGCCATAGCTGGTTGTTAAACCTACATTTAAACTCTGCAGGGAGTATGAACTTTTCAGGATCCATTTGAGGCAGCCCTGTGTTTTGAAGGTTGGCCTCTTGAAGATCCCCCTTACAAAGCTCTGTGTCCTTTTGCATCAGGCCATTAATAGGGAAATTCTTTGTCCTTCCAACACCCTTTAGACTCGGTTTCTCGGTTCCATTTTCATCATAGGGAATTATATCATCCTGCTCGGTACACAGACAAAAAGAACCTTCATGTCATGATGAATAGCAATATGGTATAATGATGTGACTTCTATAAAAATTGTAAGTATACTGTGATGGAAGCACTCTTTCATCAAGGTTTATGGAACTTTATGATTGCACGTATTATGTGTTTTTAATGAAAGTCAAAATGATCAACATTTTTCAGTTGTCATTTTGAAATCACAGCTGCAGCATATTTCTGATTCATTCACTGCTTTGTATATTACTTACAGTACTTACACACAGTACAGGGATCAGCAAATTGATATCTCTGACCAGGATCGTTGGAAATTTATATAAGCATTTATTTTTTTTAATCTGTTAAGTTTATTGGTTCTAAATAAAGAGATCTCAGAAGTGAAAGTAATACAGTTAATAATATTAACAATTGAAAAGATGATGTGTTCCTGTGGCTAAATATATACACTCACTTTATTAGGTAATCCTGTTTGGCCGCTTGTTAATGTAAACTTTAGAATAGAAAATCAGAAAAAGGTTACCTCTTCTGATGAGTCTCATTTTTTACTGCCTCATTTGGATGGTAGGATTAGAATAGAAAAGCACTGATTCATGTTGTTCAGGGTGGTGATGGTGTAATGGTGTGGGGGACAGTTTCTTGGTGTACTGTGGGGCTCTTAGTATGAATGAGCCATTCTATAAATGCTACAACATCATGCCAATACCTTTATGACTGCAGTTTACCACTCTTTTAACATCTGTTTCTAGAGGATAACATGCTTTGTCACAAAGCACAGATCATCTCAGGCTGGTTTCTTGAACATGGCAGTGAATTCACTGTACTCAAAGTCTGCCTCCGAAGTCACCAGATGTCAATCCAATAGACAACTTTTGGGATGTGGTGGAACGGGAGATTTGTTTCACGGGTGTGCAGCCAAAAAGTGTTCAGCAACTCCACTGCCTTATTGATTAGAATCTCTGATGAATGTCTGCAGCATGTTGTTGATTCTATGTCATGAATAATTAAGACAGTTCAGAAGGTACAATGCGCTCCAACCTGATACAGGTAAGGTACCTAATATAGTGGCTATTGAGTGTAGTTAATAGTTATTCTGCTGATGTCATGTTTGCATTTGAACTATTTCCATATTGTTGCAATGTACAGTATGATCTTGGTGAATATTCAGAAAGAATGCTTCATCAGCAGCTGTCTTGAGTGCAATAATAATTGCACTCCATAACTGACACATCAAGAATTTACTTATTAAGAGATTAGGATATGGTGAAAGAGCTGGGTGTTTTTATACCTTCCTCTTATTTTGTGATCTCTCCTTCTTCTTTTCATCAAGTTTCTTGAGAATCAAATGTAAGTCTTTAACACCATATTCTGAACAGATGCGCTCATAGTCGTTCCTGTCAGCTTTTAACATAGCATCCCAGAACCTTTCATCAGATTCTCCATCTGCTCTCTCTACTTTACTGAAGATAACAGGAAAATATTAAATGTAATGTATTCAACTGTCAAAAAAAGGATCAGTATGTAAATTAATCCTTACATACTCATGCAGAAATGTCCTCTTTTAAAAAGTATTTTAATAGGTTACAGTTCTCACCTCTTCTTCAGCAATTTTCTGAAATCTGCTGGATTTGTTGAAGCTGAAAACAGCAAATGAAATTCAGGTTTTATTTAGATAAATACAAGTTTAAATACACATTGAGTCCTATACCATTTTTGTAATTAAAAAACAAAACAAAACAGAAGTGTTTGACTTGTTTTCATTTTTCACTGTCTTGTTTTTTTTTTCAGTGTCTTTCATCGTAAGCTTAAATAATAAGAAGTGGTAAAATCTGCAAGACCACTCCGCCAATAGAAAAAGTCTCCCAAATACACACTAAAAGAAAGAAAGTACAGAATAATCTTTAAAAAGTTTTTCATGGGTAAGTCTTACCCTCAGTCACAGTTAATGTTGTTGTGCAGACAGCTTTTCCATATTCATTTGCAGCAAAGCATTTGTATGTATCTGTTTCTGTAACAGATACCTTGTGAATCTGGAAATATTCATTTATGTGTCAATTCACATAAAAATACACTATAGATCAATATATTTATGAGAAAAAAATAGTATCAGCACTAAGTACTTCAATTTCAACTTTGTGTGGAATAATTTATTCACTCACCTCTAATATATGCTCCCCAGTTGATTCATCGTATTTAGTCTGAAATTTTTCCTTATCTGAAAGAGTTCCCTTAGCTCTTCTCCATGACACATCTGGTTTTGGATCCCCTGTCACCACAGCCTTGAAAACAGCTAATTTTCCTAAAAGACATGTTAAGGAGTCTTTTATAAGCTTAACATCTATAATTTGAGTTCCGTTTCTTAATGTGAAAGATACTGCTAAAACCAAAGCAGCAATATCTTTCACACGTGCATCAGTTTTAGTCGTCAGCTATAATTTAAAGCACCCACCTTTCTCAGTAGTTACTGCCAGTGGTTTACACTGGAAATCTGGTGTGCTTGTTCCTTCTGGCATGTTTACTAAATACTGCGTGATCATCACTCCAGATGTCTTAGATCTTCTCCGAATAGCAGCTAAATAGAATGGGGAAAAAATAAAAAGCAACAGAGTTAATCATGAGAGTTGAAGTTTGCAGTTTTGATAAATCTAAACAGATGTCTTTTTTGCCACCGGCAGATGTCAGAAATGTCAAACATTTTCCCAGTAATGCTTAGTTTTATGTAATAATGTATACTTTATTAACCCCGTAGGAAATTTGTCCTCTGCATTTAACCCATTCACTCAGTGAAGCAGTGGGCAGCCACCAATCCAGCGCCTGGTGAGCAGTGTGTAGAGACCATAACATGCTCAAGGGTCCCTCAGGGTAGCTGGTCGGTGGACTTGAACCCCCAACCTTCCGATAACGAGGCGAACAAACTAAGCTATCCCTGCCCCTGTGTGTGTGTTGACGACAACAGTAACTTTGCAAATTGAAAGTACGATGCACAAATCCTACTGCTTTTGATTCCAGGCTTAGTTGTCAGTTAGTGTTTCTAAGTTATACCAGCTCTAGTAGCTCATTGCTCTGTAACTTTACGTAGGATAAACAATTTATGTTCCTAAATTTTGGAGGTGTGACTAGTACAAAATCTAGGCTGTCAGTTATGGTTCACGGTAACGTCTATCACTTGGAAAAGAACACGATTCTGTCATTGGATAGGATAATGTTTCTCTTGTATATGTTAAATGTGTATTGTTTTAGAATGGTACTTCATATGGTAATTAGGACAAAAAAATCCTTAAAATACCAATTTCACAAAGCTGAAGGCAATGTCCATACCTATTTTTTTTTCTTTAACATGACAAACACTCTAAAATCTAAATATCTTACATGTTCAATTGCTCTCACTGTCTACTTTATTAGGTAAACCTTTTAAGCACCAACGTGGACCCTCTTTTGTTTCAAAGGTGACTTAATTCTTTGTGACATAGATCCACCAAGATGCTGTAAACATTCCTCTTAGATCTATAATGATATGACAGCGTCACATAATTGCTGCAGATTCGTTGACTGTACATACATGATGTGAATCTCCCATTCAACCATGTCCCAGAGTTCCTCTTTTGGATTGAGATCTGGTGACTGTGAAGGCCATTTGAGTACAATGAACTCAATGTCATTTTCAAGAAATCAGTTTAAGATGACTTGAGCTTTGCGACATGGTGCATTATCCTGCTAGAAGCTGGAGGCTGTGGGATCGACATGGTCAGCAAGAATTCTCAGATAGGCCTTTAAACAGTGCTCAGTTGATACTAAAAGCCCCACAGTGTGCCAAGAAGTGGATGAGGAGTGTATATAATATTCAGACAAGCTTGATATACATAATGTTTTGCAACTTCATTATCAAATAGTGACTCAGACAATTTATCGTCAAAAAACATGCAGTGTGAATCTCTTCGCAATCAAATATCAGCTTCAGCTCACATTCTGTACATTGTATAAATGGTTAAATAGACTATGGACTAATTCACTCAGTCATTTAAAAATCAGTCCATGAATTACAGTCTGTGATCCTCTGCCTTCCCGCTTGGCAGTCGAACATTTCCTTATCAGGTTTTGAATGTTCGAAGATAGAGGATCACACAGGAGTCAGTAAAGAACAACATCAATCCAGGGATTAATGATTATTATGACAAAGACAGAAATAGGAGCGCTGCCACCCAATCAAACATGTCACTGCTTTGACAAGGTAGTGTTTCAGGTTATCAATACAAAGGTAAAACAGGTCCCAAACAGACACAGCATTCAGTAATGCCTAATGTATTATTCATTGTTTATTCCATTATTCAGCATAATGGCTCTTTCTCAGTATTGTGTTCATACAGCACTCCAGTGCATTGCAACCTCAAAAAACAGTAAGTTTGTCTGACAGAAAATAAAACAGTGCTTATTTCACCTGTCTTGTTTCCAGACACCTCATTAAAACGCTGAATATATTGGTGAACAAGGGAGAAACCTGGGTGAAAAGAAATTACATTAGATCAGTCCAAAATACATGAGGGAATGCTGGTTTATGCTTGTAGGACAGTAGGTGAGTACTCAAAAGGAGCTGAAGACATAGTAAGGGATAATGTGGAAAAGGAAAACTTTTAAAGGCCTGAATAAAGCTCTAAGAGAGTTACAGTAAAAGGCAGCAGGCAGGCGACCTTAATCCAGGGATGTTTTCTCCTCATCCTCAGTTTGAAGCCTTAGAGAACGGGCTAAATGTCTGTCAGTTAAGAAAACTTCAACTCACAAATTCTCAGTTAATTTTCTAACTTTATGAAGAAACTGCTCTGTGTATCTTGTGGGTAGTTTTAGTGTTTTCATGCGTGCCACCACCTGGTAACAGTGATAGAAAGCTGTGAACACAACATCGACATATTATTTAAGTTTTGTTTCTTGCCACCTGAAAATCCAATAATGGCTTTCCTTCAGTTCTCTTTCTGTTCTCTACCAACTCCTGAGGGAAATATCTGGCTCTTTAGCTGCTAAATGTTCCACTATGTTCACCACCTATTCACTGATTGTGTCTGTCTGTTATTTGGTGCTAAGCAGGGCTTGTCCAGGCGTTTTCCTCTAGTTTTTCTATTATTGTCTGGAAGCGTGACTCATTTTGCTCATGAACTTCAGTGTTTTTAAAGCCATAAATCTATCAGTAGGTACACCATATGGTGGTTTTCTACCTTCTTAATTGTTTATTTGACTGTAGCAATATGTTATGTTTTGGCAGGATTAGTGACAGCTCATTTCCCACCACTTTTGGTGATTAATTAACTTGTGCACAGTTTGCTATATATGAGACAGTAATTAAGTTTGCCTGTGTCAAAGATTAATGTAGGCTTTTATAACAGATAGTCGGTGCCAAATAGTTTTACCCCAAAGGCCTACTTTATTGGCAAAGTGTTCACTCGGGATATAAAAATGCATTTTTTTTCTTCTATATAATGCTTTAAGCTTTGGAAGATTTTGATTTTGATAATACAACACAGGCTTGAATATTCCTGGCGTAAGTGAGGGCCTAAATCTGGCAAGGATTAAGTTTGTAAATAATTAAACAATACAATAAAGCCATCTTTTACAATTAGAACATTTTATCCATTGCAAAAAAAAAAAAAAATGCCAAGAGAATATAACAGCGTATTGTGCTTAACAGTGATTGATATTTTTTTTCATAGCATACATGTAATGAAAAACAAAAGAGTAGTAAGAATTGTAGTCCTTTACATTGTCTGTTTCCAGTGGTCCCTGTGCTCTTCCCTCTTTTCCACATTTTGGCACGCGTTAACTGTCAAAAGGCGACCTAGAAATAGAAAGTGAACATGGTTAATGCAACAGATAACAATGGGAGTACTAGAGTCTTATTTTGCATAATCTTTGTTTATTTGTTTTTACTGCTCTGTGGTATTTTTATGATTTGATAAGTGACTATGATTTGATAACTCATGAGCCTAAATACATTATATTAAGGGGTTCTATAGTGAAAATACCCAGATAACATTTTCTAGGCATTGCTTTACAATTGATGACAGCTTAAGTTATGAGGAAGATGATGCTTTTGCATATATTATAATAATAATAATAACTCATAAACTGGACAAGCTGATTTCATCTGTCATGTCTATGCTTTAAGCTTTCCATCTGGAGGAAGGTCAAAAGGTCAGTTTTGACATTTCTTTCCTTTTTGGGTGGAAGCTTATTACTTCCTGTAGGCAGTGCATATATTCTGTGTCTATGTGTGAATACAGAAAATTAAACAAGTAGTAAGTTAAATTAAAATAATTGAAGTTGATTTATTTGAAATGCATTATCTAAAATATTCACTCATCAAGGGATGGGAGAATTCTGGAGCAGACTCTTTCAAAGAAATATTTTTGCATATTATCTAGTTTTCCATATTATGACATTGAGCATAGTCACGAGAGGCTTTAATTAGTTTAAGACCAGCACTGATGGTGCGCAGCTCTAAAGCTAAAGTTAGCTCTTACCTTGTAATGATTGCGTATGGTAATATTGAGCTACAGACTAAAGCTGCTGAGATGTCTCCATTTTCACCATGCTTAGAAATAGGTGCTCTCAAAACATCAAGATAATTAAAAATATAATTACAACTATAGAGATGGTTTAATGATGCAGGAAAATGATGCAGTAAATAAAATTAATTCCATTAAATTCTTTTAATTTTCTGTTCATAATCAATAATATTCACAGATGTGAGAGAGCTCAATGACGGGAGACAAACAGGCAATGTTGATTGGCTCTTGACACATCAACATGCACAACAAACAAAACAAACAAAAGAAAAAAAAGGAAAACAAATATTGAAAGCCATCTCTCTGATCCACTGTTTTTCAGTAGAAACCTACCACTCCTCTGGAGGCATCCTGTAAATACCCAAGTTGTTTAGCTTCTACCACTTCATAAACTGATATCCACTTGGATATAATAAAGATGTGAAGGTTAATCTGTAGTCAGGATGTACCTTTGGTCACACACAGACTCAAACAAACAGAGAAAAGGGTGTTTTACCTGTCTACAGCTCTGTGTTCACTCCCGCTGAGACTGGTATGTGTTATAAACTTGCTGCCTCCTCGTTTTCACTGGATATTAAATCCTTTGGGGGGTAAAATGTTTGATTTTCCTGTCTGCAAGCTTGTGCCTAGGTAGTGACTGCCAAAGAGAGGCTTCTTCTGATTAGGCAGATGGATGCTCAGAGCGGGTGGGTTATTATTAAGAGGGAGTGGGTGGAGGGAGTGGGGTAGCTGGTGGGTCAATGGATGAGGTAAGGCAGGATGAATAGCCAAAAGGAGAGGGAAGGGCTACCAATGACAAGTTAGTGGTGAAGTTTATCTCTCACTGTGGTAATTACTGATGACAGCATACTCATCTTTCACAGAACAGCTGCTGACAAGAAAATGACTGGCGAGTTCATTTTGTTTGTGTAGTCTCTGATTCTTATAGATACACACACCTGTAACTGTCACAGTGAAAGTATCAGCAGGGATTTTAATTCTGGTTAAGTAGAGCACTTTTTTTTTTTTTAAAGAAACAGATTTCAGTTTGAGCTGTCATCACAGGCTGATTTCAACCATACTGTATTAAGAGCTACATAAAGTTAGTCATTTAAGTTGTGGCTGGCAGATAACTGGTAAAGGCAAGCATTAATTTGGCCTATGAAGCTATGAAAAGAAAGTGAGTCAAAGCCATATTTTTCTTTATTAAACTTTGAGGTGGTATAATGTTGAAACATATTCAGTTTAATCCCACTTTGAACTGTACCCCTGTCTGGATATTAGTGAAGATCACATGTTGCGAACAAGGTACTTATCCCTTGTCTGCAATGTACTTCTTATGTTACGATATATTACATAATCAAGGTTATGACATTTATAATCCCAGCATAGCTCTGAAGCAGTTGTGACTTTGGAAAGGGAAGATCAAATGAAGAACAAGACTCTGATTGTCTCAAGGTCAAGCATCAGAATGTCCATTAGATTTGTCACACAACAATTAAAACTGTGTATAAGTGCATTTAAAATGTGCAATGTGGACAGCTTACACTGCATGATATTATTGATTCAAACAGATGTAACATCAGTCAGTGGTAAACATCAATAACTGAGTTTAGCACACGTTGTTTGTGCAGTTGCTAATCTAATTTTCATATGGGAGGGAACTATATTTAATTCCTGTTATGTTCTTTCCATGGAAACCCATGTGCTTATTTGACTCGCTAACATAACAGCATGGCAGTGCTATTCAGTTCATCAGCCTGTTGGTCATCTGGTTCACTGCAATTGCCTATAGAAACAATTACTGAAGAAACACTGACCATGTTTTATTGTATTTTAAGATTTATGCTTACACAGAGTCTTACAAAGTCTTGAGCCACTCCTTATTTCTTTATATTTTGCTTGGAAAATGGGGAATGGGTGCAGTGATTTCTCGACATGTGCAAACATAAATGGAAACAGAGTAATAAGGTAAAACCAGACATTTTACAATTCTATCCAGATTGAAAGTTAATATTTGGTATGACCACGTTTACTCTTTAGCACAGTCTGAACTCACTTAGGTAAGCTTTCTTGTCATTTATTTGAAGTATTCTGCATTCGTAATTCCACCAGTTTTGACATCTCCAATAACACTGGATGAAATGCAGCCCAGACCACGACAGTGTCCACCATGTTTTACAGATTGCTGTGACTGATTTTCAGTTCTTGTGTAGTTTAGCCTACCTCACCTTTTCTTGAAGGAAATCTTGATAGACAATCTTCCACTGAGACCATTTGTGACGAGGCTTCAGCAAAAGGTAGCTGGATCAACTGAAGGTCCAGATTTTATTCTATTTTTTAAGGACTTGTCATTCAGGTACTGTTCATCTGCTCATTTAGTCTGACTTCCTTTTTTTGCACAACCCTAGAAACATAAGTAGAAAATAAATATCCTGTGATGCTACCAAAAACCTATTGTGCAAATATTTGCATGCTGGTGGTATGTACAGTACTCAAGGCTGACAAACCCCAGATTAGACTGATGAAGTGATATCTGAGAATGCATAACTGAGCTGTAGACGTTAAGCCAGTTATATCCAAATCTGAATGTTGCATAGAGGATAAACTCTTTTTGATGTAGCAAAAAACACTGGCTTACCTATGGTACTAACTCAGTCCATGCCAAAATTTTGCTACTGTATCTACAAATGAGTGTATGTGGGGATAGGTTAATTGGAAAATCTAAATTTCCCATAGGTGTGAATGCGGGAGTGACTGTGAGTACGAATGGTTGTCTGTCTATGTGTGTTAGCCCTGCGACAGACTGGCAACCTGTCCAGGGTGTACTCTCGCCCCAAGACAGCTGGGATAGGCTCCAGCGCCCCCCGCGACCCTGAAAAGGATAAGCGGCTGCGAATGGATGGTCTCTACAAATGAACTCAATATTTTATTATGTAAACACCACATTTCAAATTCTAGAGAAAATCTGATGCAGCTTGCAACGTGCATCCTGAGTTCTTATAATATTCTGGTTTTGAACAAATCATAAATCATAGTTCCACCACCTCTAATTTAATTAAACGAAATACTTATATAGGGGGAAAACAAGCTCGCAACTTTTCTTTCTCAATACCCATAGAATCTACTAGCACAAGGTCCAATTGGTGCCAGCATTATGTCATGCTTGTCCTTCTACATGTAGTACCTCAAATATATCTGAATAGGCTCTGGAGCTCACATAAACCAGCTGGATTAGGAATTAAACCCCCTCAGCTTACCCTCCTTATATTGATGAAATGTCACGCTGCATAGCTTTCATTCCAGTCATGAGAAACCACAGAAAGCTGCTGAGGTGCTAACTAGACAGCCTGGCCTGACTCTCTGTAGTGTAGATACCTCTTCTGAGGGAAATCTCAACAGGACATCAGCAGAGGTCTTGCCAGTCACTCCTTTTTGAAAAAAAAAGGAGTGAATTTATTTCTAATGATAATAACTGGTGTAAAATGAGCTATCCCAGATTCAGGCACATTAAATGGCTTGCATGTCTAGTTATTTATGTATGAAAAAAAGGAAAGGAGAGAAACTTGAAACTTCTAGAAGTTGTATTAGGAATGTCTTACACTAGCAAAATTTGTAGCATGAATGCAATTTGTTTTCTTGTTCCTTGTTTATTTTATATGATAACTGTTTGATAGTGGGACAACACCCTGACAGTTTCCCGAGAGTAAGCAAATTGTCTCATTTTGCATTTTGGTATAATCCATTGGCCTTTATTCTAACTTACTACTGTGTTTGTTTGTTTTTTCCACGATGATACATGAATATTATTCATGCATCCCTGCAACCATACTATTTCAACTATGTTGTTTCTCCTCCTTTTGCAAGGTTGGCTTTCTGTGACCACACGCCTTTGAGTGTGGTCATTTGGAAAGAGCTGTTTTGTGAAGTGGTTGGGGGCCATATTTATCAGACCAGGGTCTGATAGCACCTTATCCAGCCTTTATGTTGGTGAAAATGTGATGGAAATTTCTTATCATCTATAACATGCGCAATTAAATGACACATCAGGCTTTTATTTCATTTTGATGTAAAAGAAAAACATAATGGGTTTCAGTGAAATTAATGCTTATTTGGAAAATAGTTATGGCATTTTTAATAGCAATTTCTGTTCCCAATAGACCATTATGACAGCAAGTAAGTATTTAGGTAGATTTAATTTTACAGTAACTTAAAAACATTTACCTCCATGGGTACAGATTTTCAGTAGATTTCAGTGGATATTTTTCTTTCATTTTCTTTTTCTTTTCTTTCCTGGTATTTCTGCTTTTTTTGTCATTGTTTCATCATTGTCCAAGGTTCTGATTGGGAGTTTTCAGATTTTAATGCATTTCTGAATGTTTCATGTTATTGTTAAGGCGAGCTCAGGGCTTGAATGGGTGTAATAAGTAAAAAACATTCAGTGAATAGAGCCAGTCAGACTTTTAGTTACTATTAGTTTTTTATTGATGACATCTCACCACTATTTCTCTAAACAGATCTTATCTCAACTCTCTGACACTTGATCGTAGTCAATATATGTTATCTTGTTTTTACCGTTGGAACTGACCAAGGATCGACTGAAAGGCCTGGTATTGCTTTGATACATTAGGTGCCATTCACATGGACGCTGTAGTGCTGATAGACCACTGATGGCTGTAAATCACTGAACTCATTACACGATGAAGATCCTGTGATTGTGAGACTTCTGTTATATGGTCCTTATTTTAAAATAGGCGCTGCCATATGGACAGCGTATATTGCCATTTTTAGGTGTTAAGAAAGGTGGATGAAATGTGTTCCCTGTATTCTGGGTTTGTCAAATCTGGGCTTCAGACCAGAGCAGCCCAGGCATCTTTGCTCAGTAATGAAAAGCTATTTTTGATAAGATTAGCAACCCAAGGCGATGCAGTGTCCACAGCAGAAAAGAAAACAAACAAATTTAAATTTGATTTGATTTAAGCTTATGGTTATAAAATTGGGACTCGGATATACAGTGTGGCTTACTAAAGAATTTAGAGAAATAATACATCAATTATGAGCTATGCGAATTTCATCTAGGGCTGAATTTGTAACACGCTAGAATAGTATTGCTTCACCATGTAACTGGTGAAAGATTAGTTATAAATTAATGTGTCATTTAAATCAGTGGTTTGACATATGTAAAACATATCTGATCTCTTGTGAGATCAATACAGTGACCACCCAGACCCTGTCTGCATGTTGAATATCAAACTAAAGCAAGTATCTGGTTTTCTTCTCTTCAGAGCATTTCACAAAAAAATGGGAAAATATGGAGATTGAAATACATGCACAACAACTGAATGGAGTGTTGATTGCATCAAGTATATCACCTGTTCATAAAAACAGGAGATATCTAGAGTCAGATATTACCATAAAGAAATTGGAAGTGCAATCTGTGGTATGAAATCTGGTTTCTACTAGGAATATGCAACATTTGTTTCTTATTAGACAAATTATGTAACACATAATGTATGCATTTGTCTTTGGTTTATATACTGTTAATCATCTGATCTACAGTTTCTCTAATGCCAGTGATGACTTACACATCACGTATACTAGCATCCAAAATATAACTGTATAAAAATCTTAAAGACCTGGATTAAATTTAAATGACTAAAAAGTTTATGCTGTGCAGCAGGCAAAAACACAAAACATTTAACCGTTTTATCATCTTGGTTTTAATCCTGCTATTAAAAAAACCTGAAGGAGTAGTAAGACAATTTATTTAACTTATTTAACTTGAACAATCTGATGTATGAGATAAGTCAAGCAGGAACAAGATATGACTGAAAAGTCTCTGCTTGCGAAAAAGAGGCAGAAAAAAGCCTTCATCTCTTTGAGATAGTATTTCCCTGCCATGAATTGCATTCTAAATCCTCATCACATCTTCCTGGTGGCCCATCTCCATCCTCATTACTCACAGCTCCAAAGGCTCCAAGCTTGATTAATTCCCCCCACTGACAAATAATCTGTGTGCTTTAAACACTCACACTCCGGCTTTCTGATTGTTCCCTGTGTACTCCCTCAGTAAAGCTACGTTTAAATCGATGTACTTAGGATCCAACCAATCACAACAAAGCTGTTCAAAACTGAGAGCTTATACTTGGCCTGAATGGCATTCAGTGCAGTTTCCCTCTGCAAAAATATTAAGATTTTTAAACATGTGTCTAAGAAGTGGCCTTAGTCTTCATCCATCCAGGATCAACACCATACCACAGTGATATTAAAGAGCCGGGGACTGACATAAATATGGCACAGTCTTCAACAGCAGACACAATACTGAGCTTGTGGTCTCACGACACAGTTCAGTTTAGATTGTTGCAATATCACTGGGCAGTTTTGCCAATGATTGACTCCAGCTGCTTTAATGCAAATTTGATTTAGAAGTACTAAAAAGAAACTGCTTTCACCTACCTTTTAGTCCAATTTGTGATACAGTACAGTCAGAAGTATTGTTTTAACTATTCGAAAGTTTGTTGTAATACCAGACAATGTTGCTGCTATCTTGTTTTGTCACGTGTGCAAGCAGCTTCTTATTTTTTAGAATGATGTTTATCCCATAGGGTTAATTATTTGACCAGTATTTTGGACAATGAGACTGCCTTGCCATTTCAATTTGGGATGTCCTTTTCACTATTGATTCCACAAGATGGCAGTAAATTTCCTTGGTTTATAGTCACAGTCAAGAATCAAAGTAAATATTTTTCTTACGGCAAGAATTTCTGACAAAGCTATTACAACACTGTGTATACTGTGTATAGTTATTAGGCAGTCAAGAACAATTACTTGTTTTTCTGGCATTTCAGATCATTGTCTTTCACTACTTAAAAGTATTAAGTTATTAGTAGTTATTTTCTGCTTTACCATGGGAAATTAAATAAAATAAAAAAATCTAACTGATA
>VURO01022159.1:0-21648 GCA_015108175.1 Pelvicachromis taeniatus
AATAGTAGCCGGGCGACCTTCGACCTGGAAGTCCCTCCACGCTGTCGTCGGTCCTCCCGCGTGACATCACTCGGCCAGCTGTTTCCAATCAGCCGTCATCTACGACCAGCAGCATTTAAGCTGGATGCAGCGACCATCGAAGTGGGATTATTACACTGAACTGGAACTGTCGGCTAGCGAACCTGCTAACTGTGATTTTCTGCTCTTTTACTTCCTCTCCTGGAGAGTGGGGCGGAGAGAAGTTTCGGGGAGCACCACTCGTGCACTGGGCTACCACAGACAAGGAGACACTCGGGAGCAAAGGAGGAGCACAATTGGGAACCGCATTATTTGTGAACTGCTGGAATACGTTTTGGAGCACTGTAAATAAACGCACTGTGGGTCCTCTTTCCCTCTCACTTCCTTGAAAATTCTGACTGAGAAGGGAATAAAAGCCGGTCTCCAACAACCGCCGGTCTCTTTTAAACGCCGAGCCGGCCGAATAATTGTTCGAATAAACGTCTGGGCTACTAAAGGAAGAAATACGGTAACAAGACTAACTTTAACTAAAGTTTTAAGCAGTTCTCTAATATTTTTACTTAAAAACTTTGCAAAATGCAAAAGTAATCAGTGACATCATGGTGGCTGCATCTATTTATTTATATAAAGCTGAAGGATTTAGCAAAGCTTTAGAAAAATGAGATAAGGAATCAGCAGAGATGGTCTGATGTTGAGGTAAAAAAAAAAAAAGTACTTTTTTATTCCCTCAAACTATATTTGAAAACATCTTTGCTGAAATGTTTATATTCTGATTTGGTACTGCAGCACCACATAATATGAATTACAAACACCACACGCACACACACACACACACACACACACACACACACACACACACACACCATGGTATTTCAGTATCTCCGTCTCTTTCGATCCCTTCGTCCAGAAATGCACGGAGAGCTCAGAGGTCTATTTCTGACTCACTTCAACAGTAAAGTCAGTCAGGCATTGCTGATGAAACACACACACACACACACACACACACACACACACACACACACACACACACACACACACACACACACACACACCCTAGGCTAGGTAATACATTTGTTATAAAGCCTTCTCCTGACGATGCAAAATGACATGCTGCCCTCTCCGTTTCCCAGAGCTCTGACAACAACCAGAAACCTCACTCCTGACTCACTGTGGACGGCCTACAAGATCAAGCGTATTATTTTTTTTTTTTTTGCTATGAAAATCATCAGCCCACTTCTTACAGTACATTGCCCTGAATTATAATTTAAAACTTGTTGCCATAGCAGCAAAGTCCCTACACGGCCTCCTTTTTGACAGAAACACTACAATAAAAGAAAAAACCATCAGAGAATGTAACTTGTGAAAAAAAAGAAAAATCATGACAGTGAAATCCCAGCAGAGCCTGAAGTACACAAAGGCGAGAAGCTTTGTGGGATTAAAAATTACTGCATGAAGTCTTAAATAACAGTGCCAACAAGTCTTGCATCACAAATCATGAAATTCAGCATCACAGGAGAATTGCAATCAATAACTGACTTACTGACTGTGCATGAAATCCCAACAAAAACATATAGAGCATTGAAATGATACCGCTGCTTCACTGATGCGCACTATAACTGTCAGCCTGCTCTCATAGCAAAATGTGAAGCGGTCACGTACAAGCACTCTCTTTGTTCATGTTCACAGACACAAATTCTCACATGTTTTCATGTCAGTCAGCACGACTTTGAGACTGAAATGTGTTTTGAGTCTGCGATGCGCAGGTTATCCAGACTGCTCAATGGGAAACACTCCATCACTGCAACCACAAATACAAGCTTTAAAAGATGATGCTTTTATTACACGCGTCGCCTGCATTTTTATTATGACAATTTAACCTGGCAGGAGTTATATATGTTCACAATAACCAGGTATAGCATGTTATTATGGGGAAAGCACGCACGCCAGGATGGGCTGATTCTCCATCACTTGCTGAGATTTTTACTTTCCAAATCCTCATTCATGCATTTAAGGCTGCTCCATGCAGGAAGCAATTCGCTCATCATGCACTGCTTTGTCGCTGATGGCCTGTCTCTAGTTTCCTCCAGGCTTCACCTGCTTATGTAACCCTGTAATATGTCGATCAATGGCATGCTTCGCTCTCTGGCTGAAGTTGAGACTTGCGCACTTTGTCTATCGAGCAATTTCATCTTTGTACGTAACAAAATAATTTATTGTATTATGCAATAGTATTGTAAACTATATAAAGTATTGCAAAATTGCAGTAACTATAGCACTGATGTTATGAGGATGAATAATTACGTGTGAATTATAAAAACTAAATACGGGAAAAAAGACAAAAGAGCTTGAAAAATTACAACATGTAAAGCAGACACTGTGGATTAAAATAATTCAGTTAAAATACGGGACTAAAGAGACGCGTCAGTCACTCCCGAATCATCCTGTGACAGCGCGCTGGAAATCATCCAGGCAGAGATGTGTCACGAGAGCGGCTCAGAGAGGTTCCAGGGTTGCTATTTATTCCTGAATGCATCTCTCACTCTGCAGAGATCGGCGGTCAGCAGATGGGCCCAATGCTATCAGGCTGTTCCCCTCCCCTGCTTTGTCGTGGCCCAACACAACAAGGCGCTGGAGACGCGAGGCTCAGATGTGTCGCCTGTGGGAACGTGTGGTAATCACGTGACTTGGCGTATGAAAACAACATTCACTATTGTGTCAGTTGATGTACACTTACTGAATTTTTTTTTTTTTTATCTCAGCCTTTGTTTCATTGTGTTTTAATGCCACTGTGACAGTGCTTCTCCACTGTTTCTTTGAAGACACGTTTTCTTGTACTTTAATATACAGACTAAATTTCGGATCAAAAATGGCTTAAAAAAATTAAATGTGTGTCATTTTTAAATCACGTGGCACTGTTTCATTAGTTATTTTCTTTTTCTTAATGTAAATATTTGATGGCAATCTTGAAAATTGTTTATTGTAAAGGGATTCTTGGGCTACAGGTGCAGTACCTGTATCATATTTTGGGTATCATCAGTCTTGATTTTTTTTTTTTTTTTGTGTAAATTGCTATTTTGTGCTTCCCATCACTTTCTGAAATTCATGTTTTATTGTTGTTCTTCCTATACAGAAGAGTCCACAGTGGCATTAAAGACAATATATCAAGACGGAAGTGTTGATGAGGAAAAAAAAGAATCTTGTTGGTAAACACATCGAAATATCAGTTGTCATATCATATCATATATGTTAAACTATGATTGATCTCTATTTATTTTTAACATTTCACAACTTCATTGGAATTGTATATTAAATAGATCAAAAGCTGACTCTCACTGAGAAAATGTAGATTAAACTACTCTGCAGCATCATGCAGGCTTTCATAGAAGTGCGCACTTTAAATGTTTTCTACCCTGTTGCTGACTGATGATCCGCGGTAACCGTACAGGTGCAGAACTGGAAAAAACTGGAAGCGAGGAATTACCAGCACGGACACCAAAAAAAAAAAAAAAAAAAACTTTCATGAGCCCTGTCCACTGTGAGGTCTGGTTTATTAACACTATGACACACAAAAAGGAAATTATAATCACTCCAGAGTACATACATTCTGGTGCAGTTTATATACAGCATTAATGTCCACATTTTAACAGTGATGAAACGATTCACACCTTTTTTTATAGAAGGTCTGGATGTTGTCATTTTTTTAGTGTAAGTTACATTATCTGTTATTTCCATGCTTACTTTTTACTAAGCATGTATTCTCTGTTCAAGGCACACCGAAGCAACATTAGGACTAACGTCTGTAATCAGTTCTTCTTTTGACTGGGCCGTCAGATAATGGGACACAGCGCCTGGACCTAGGTGTCAGAATTAAGGACCTAAATGCAGGACTGCAGGCAGACTACATATTTAAAAGCAAACCTTTCACGAGGCATGCACAGGAACAGATACAGACACTACAACACAGACTAAGGGAAAAGGACAGGAGTATTTGTACACATAGGGTAATCAGGAAAGTGGAGACATCAAGGAACAAGACACATGTGAAGACAAAAAAGAAAAAAAAAAATCACAGCAGAGGAAGTAAAATTCAAAATTAGACACAATGTTAAATGAGGACATTAAATTCAAAACGTGTCTATATCCAGGCAGCTAGGCTGAGACGAGCAAGGTTTTTTTGCTTCATAATAAGCTCCACTGTCATATACTTTACAAAAAAGGCATGGTTGATAAAACATTCCCCTTTTGGTATTACAGTAGCCATACACAAAAATGTCATTTAAACTTAAATAAATGAAATCAAAATTTACATTGGGGGGAGGTGGGGGGGTTGCCTGTCATAGAAACAAATGTTTCTATGAAGAAAAATCCCTGTACTTGCAAACCTTACATTACATAATGTTCGAACTAAACTGTGGCAAATGAACACAAAAATTAAGAAGTTAAAAATTGTAAGCTAAAAAAAAATTTAAAAAAATGACATGTTCAATTTCCTTTTAAATGATTATTACAAGCTACACTGGATATTACGATGGTGAATTAGCTACCACAGTCGAAAAGACCTTTTCCTCTTTCATTGTGACTTTAAAGAGTCCACTCTGCACTAAGGCTTGGCACACACCTAGCCCAAGGCTGCTGAATTGTTTTTTTTGTTTTTTTTTTAAGCATCCACTCTCTCAGCACAAAGAGAGCACAAATCTTATACTTAGAAGTCTGGGGCAAATCCTCAGAGTATATATCACCCACTACAGGCGTCTAACCCTTCAGAAGCCACCTGGAAATATGTATGAGTGCCCGGTGGACCCCACAGCTCGACGATAATGACACCCTGGAGCCAGAAACATGCTGTGACATGGAGCCAGTGTTTTGGAGACGCCAAAGTTTGACAAGTGACATAAAAGAACTGATCCTGCTTTGAGGTGAAAAACATTTAAAATGCCCTTGAAAGACCATAAATGTGGGTTGTGTAGAGGAATATTCTTCAAGTCTGCTGCTCAAGAGCGACTATGCAAACTGTGAATGAGCTCCTAAATATATACAGTACACAAATTTACATAAAATGTGCATTAAAGTGTGTTTTAATAGTATACCAAAAAGCAAAGTTAGTATCTTTTTTCCCCTCAGGGTGTCTTATTTCCAAGTAATGCATGATATTATGAGGGATCAAAGTTTGCAGGAAGGCTCTAGTTTAACTGCATACAACACTGTGCATGAAAAGTAAAACAAAATGCCAGAAGATTCTGTGCTAAAGGTGATTAATGGATGAGATGAATGATATTGTCGCCAATGACCCGCTGCTCGCTTAAAATGCAGCATCCAAGCAGACCTTCAGGCAGCTCGTACCTCCCAGGTAAGAAATCACGCCAAACTCACTTAAATAATATCAAACTTTGAGGGCTTTTGTATGTTTTTGAGAATTCACTATATGCGCGGATTACCTGCCATGAGGCATTCAGAGCTGCTGCTTCTTCCGGCTCACAATTCAAACACCAAGCAACACGCATTTAACTTAAATCCAACTTTAACTTCCGTTATACCAAAGCGAATTACCAGCTGTAGTGAGCATAGCCTACTCAGGAGACGGTCATTTTTTTTTTTATCAGGCGAATAAATGTTGCCTTAAATGCACCCCGAAAGTACAAGAACACCCTGAAAATCCACTAAAAAAATATCAGTCTTGTTGTGCTCGTTAGACATGTACACCGACACAAGTTTAATTGACAAACGGGCAGATTTCCAATGGAGTTTGGTGCCCAGTTCTCACACAAGAATACAGGGTTTAACCCAAGGGTTGAAATACTGCTCAGAGAGAGTGCAGAAGAGGCCTCCTAAAAAAAAAAAAAAAAATGCTCCTCACCTTTGTTAGCTGTGCTATCTTCTTGCTCATCTTCAGGTGTAGGTCTTGGGTATATTCCATGGCGATGCCGGACGGAAAGGACATGCTGGATGCCGAGGATGTGCTAAATTTCCCCTGACCGGCAGGGCAGTAGCGCTGCTGCCAACCCGACCCAGTCGCCATCTTCACGATGATGCCTCAGATGCTCGAGAAAGATATGGGCAGTAATGATAATAATAAACCTGACGGTGCTAATGAGCGGTGGAAAGGACAGGGACTGTGGAGGATTTTTGTTTTTGCCGAGAAAAATAAATCAGAAATATGAAGCGTTTTGAGCCCACAGACTGTTAAGAATTGGTTTCATTTTTGCTTGGGTCGGGGTAATAGTACACCAGAGGGGTGAAATGAGTAATTTTAAGGTCCAGAAACATGAGCTACTACCATCTTGTCCGTAAAGAACGCGTCCGTTTTCAGCGGGTCCAGTCTGCTGTCACCTGGCGCTGATGTGCCACCGTTTCCAGGGAGCTGGCTGGCGGGCTGGCTCCCGGTCGGTCACCTTGATACAGAAATTTGTCAGCGGCAGCCGTTAAGAGTGATTCCTCCTCGGTGCATTCCGGCTACACTGAGGACGAAGTGAGTAGAGACTGGGGGTATGTGTGTGTGAGCGTGTAGGACAGGCTCGGCGGTTGGCTGCTGCTCCTCTGTTGCCATGGATCACCTCAACAGTTTATGCTGCATTCACGTAGGATGGGAGCAGCGCTGCATTCACGTGCTCTCGGACAAAACGAAACGTGCTCGCATACAGCTTGCCAACATCAAAATTCGGTTCATATAATTAACTACGCTAAATGTAGATGTCCGTTTTTGTTAACGCAAATACAATAATACTGTTTAAAATATAACTAAAATAAAATAAAAAATATAGACTTTGATCTCCTAAGCAGCCTTTATTGCTTTGATTCATTACTTTATTGAGACGTGTATAAACGACAGTGTGTCAACAGCTTTTCAGACTTCACAAGCTCCACTGAAACTAAACTGAATGCAAAACAAAGTAGAAATAAAATCTAATTAGGCTATAAATTAGGCAAAAAAACTTATGAATTATAGAGTTGTGTCTGTGACAGTTCTCAGTCATCCAGGTCATCGTAGACTTATACAGTCTTTTCACTGCATGCCAAAGTTTCCAGGCACACCTTCACTCATATTGTCTATGGTTCTCATTGATTTCCAACCAACCTTTTGCCTCTTTAGCATTACTTAACTCTTGACCACAAATGATGTGCTCATGATTAACAACAACTTCCCTTCTCATTTTGTTTGTCTGTTTGTTTGCTTGCTTTTTCTCCACAAAGTGATCAGTTATTACCACCTGACAAAGATTATCCTTTTGGCTGTTGTTTGGCTGATGCAAAATCCCATCACCTGGACTTGCCTCGAGGCACACAATTTGGAAAACCACTTAAAAATGTAAAAATGAAAATGAAAATGAAATGAAAATTAGAAAGTGCATAGCAAAGCAGTTGCACCCGCCTATGGTGGGTCTGAAAAAGTCATAAAAGTCATTTATTTTTGTGGGCTGCAGAAGGCATGAGCTGATTCTCATGACTGCACTTTTTTAAATGTCTGTAAAAAATGTCTTCCTGGAAAGTCAGTTTCACATCCATGACATCTGTATGAGACATCCATCCTCAGCCGCTTATCCTTTTCAGGGTCGCGGGGGGCACTGTCTTGGGGCGAGAGGCGGGGTACAGTCTGTTGCAGGGCTAACACACATAGACAGACTCACAGTCACACCTATGGGCAATTTATAGTTTTCAAAGAGAACACGCGAACTCCACACACAAAGACCCCAGCCTGATGGTGGAATTGAACTCAGGACCTTCTTGCTGTCAGGCAACAGGGCTAACCACTGTGCCACCATGCTGCCCATCTCCTCAAGAGACAGTTTATAGTAATATTTCACTACTTGTCTCACACACCCATCATTTTCTCTCCCCATTTTTTCAGTGATGCCTCGCCTAAACCACAGCCTCTGGCCTAGCTCATTTCTTTTCATTCATCTGCCATCTTCATTATCGATAAGCGTTTATCATTTCTATTCAGGGTCGTGGTCCTTGCTGGTGAAAAGAAAACTAAAAGATCTTTAATCATGTAATTTACCCATAATGTAAAGCACAGCCTCCTGGCCTGAAAATGAAATTTCCCTTTCCACTTGCATCACTTTGAGACATTGTGCTGTAGCCGTATGTCCTTTTTTTAGTTTAGTGGTTCTCTGAAGCCAAAAAATTATTGAGTTTGTCTGTGGGGCAGACTAAAATATGTATTTGCCCTGATTTGGCCAAATACATATAATTTGATATTATAATGATAAAAACAAAAAGCAAGACGTGGTTAGCTAACAGCAGTGATTCAAACCTACTTTGAGGAAATTAAAAATCCCACATCAAGTTGTCTGAGATGCAACCCTATTCAGACCTCACGTATCATGAAGACTGAGAAAAATGCAATTAGCTGTATTATGCAGCGCAGATTCAAGCCAATTATATGGACTCAATTACGCCCACTTAGACCCAGTAATTGGAATTAATTAATCACCTATCAATCAGCTATCGACCAAAGAGTACACAGTGCCTCATTTCCCATTAAAACATCATCAAGAGAGGTGGAATAAATTCTAAAAAAAGGACCCAGCAGGAAAAAGTTATGGTTATGTCATCTGCTTTTAGAAATTAAGAAAGTAGCCAAAAGGGCTCAAATCTCAGAGATAAATTTTCTATTTTCCGCTCCTTCCCCAGGGTGTCAGTGTTTGAGATAAAGCAGGTAGCACAGAGCACAGGCAATTCACAATGCTGTCATATCGCCGTGTAAAGACTGGGGGGTGAACTTTTTAAAAAATAGCCAGATAAAGGGGTAGGTTGGCCTCTGACACCTAATGAAGCAGTGATGGGTGGCCCTTCTCACAGAGAGATGACAACATGCTTCGAGGGTTGTTTTTCCACCATGAGAGATGAAACAGGTAGCAGGTAAGGGTATTTATGCTCAGCGGAGCAGAATTTTGACAGATGTAGGTGCACGTTCCTGTATTTCATGATGAGGACACATTTGTTTTGTCTTTTGCATCTACTGAGATGTGTCTACCATTATTTGCTGCCGAATTACTTTAGCGTTCACAATTAGGTCATGTCTACGAAGTATTCACTATATTCTAGTCATCATTCCGCTAACAACACTTTTTATTTTAAATATTACATGTTATAAGTCTTCATAAAGCATGATGTTCCATCGTCATAAATGTCTACATCCATTTGCATAAAGCTCAAAAAGACAGATGCATGTTTTACCCTGACCTCAGATGTGCACACAGGCATGTGCATGCTTTGTGCCAGATTATTCAGGTACAATGCACCATTTCTCTTCATACAATAACAAATACACAATGGACTGTTGAGTTACTGAAGCCTGGGCACATTTTTATTTGTGCCTTGGCTCCAGGAATCCTGGCTGACCTGGAAAAAAAAAAAATCTAACACAGTAATACTTTCACATTAGTTTGTGTATTTTGAGGTTTTCTCAATAAATCGGTGATATAATTCTGCAAATTAATGTATTCATATGTTAAATGGGAGAAATGGCATATGAGCATGTCCTCCTCCTCTTCCTCAGCTTGCACGCTATTGCATGTTTTTGCAAAGATCAAAACCTGGCCCACCATCTGGTCTCCACGCAAATGTCAAGTCTCACCATGAGACCTGCTGTTTAGCCCCAGAAATCACAAACAGCTAACCATGATACACTTGACATGAAGTCGGTTTCCAGAAAATCTTAGGAACACTTTCTCATAAGGTTTAGGAGTGACACAGAGCAGAGTTTGAAGAATGAAAGGCAAACTAAAAAAAAAAAACATACAATGAACCTTTTAGATGAAATAAATCTGCAGCAGAATTTCTAGTTTTACTCTTGTACATGTACATTTTCACTCGCACATAAGGAGGTCATATGAAGCACGAGTTTTTTCCAAGGCACATGAATGCACCAAGCTGAATTTCAGTGACGTCATTTCATCATTCAAAGCTTAAGAGGAGGAAGAGGAATAAAAATTTAAACTGACTGGCTCGCTGCAGGCAGTATATCTCACATAGTCATAATCACAGGGATGACGCAAATAGTTTTTCTTATGCTTTCTATTTAGGGTTTCTCACAAGCTTTGCAACAGCGTGGCCGCTCACTGCATCCATTTCTGTGAAATAAATGTGTCCAAATAATGCATAAATAAAAAAATTAATCCATTTGTGTCTCACTGTGTTGAAATTTAAGAGTACAGCCAGTGCATTAACAGTTTTGCAAGAATCACAGCTTGTCTATATAATTTGAAGTTGACTACAGTAACTCTATGACAAGATTTATGATTAAAAAGATAATATTATTAGTGCCCACTGATGCAATAACAACAGTGTGATTTCCTTCTGCTGAAAATGTTTGCACTCATTAATATAAGAGAAGCTGTGCAGTTCATAAACGTCATACTTGCTACCAGTAATTTTCTCATCTGATAATGTTAATTGGCTTACGAGGCTAGGAGCCCTTCTGCTAAAGGGGGCACAAAAACTGGTTAAATCGGCAGTTCAAATGATGAGAAAAAAATTACCCGGTCGAGCACACAATCCTGGGAGAATAATAACTTCAAGCCAGGCGCTAACTACATCTTCCAAGGTGCACTGTTGCCAGAGAGATCCAGTCATCTGTATATGCATAATACATCACCATTTGCATCACCAACTAACAACTTTGTCTTCACAGCCTTGGAACTGAAAAGACCCAAGTTCATAAACTGGTATTCAACTTTTCATGAAAGTAAGAAAAGCAGCATTGCTGAGCCAACCAAACTGTACAAAGAAGCAACCACGAGGGGAGATACAGTAAGAGCAGTAAGAGGCCTCACGTCCATCCAAGCTCAAATACTCCTTGGGACTTTTTTTTGGGGGGGGGGTAGTGTTTCAGAATCAGAATTGAATTTTATGACCAGCACCTGTATGTGCGCAAACACATAAAGGAATTTGGTTTCGGTCGATGGCGTCTCTCAAGCACAACAATGTATGAACGACATAAACAATATACATAATATACATAAACCAACAATATAAAAAAAACTATTTAAATCCTTATATACAGAAAATACATGACTACATAAATGAATACCACAGGAGATACAGAAAGTGCAGTTGCAGTCTGAAGCAATGTGACAGTTCAACTACTTAGAACAACTTCAACTTGGGCGCCTCTTGAGCAAAGATCAACAGTATCTGTCTTGCACACCCAAACAAAAGCCACTGAAAAATACCAGTAGCCGACCATTTTCCCCACTGTGACTGGGTGGGAAGCCTCAGTTGTTTCCTGCCCACCAGATTATCTTTTTGTGGTTAAAGAAAAGCTCTGAAAAATGTACACTTCACTGAATATTATAAGAAAAATAACATGCTCAGAGCTCAAATATGCATGCATTATTTGCATGTAGATTAAAGTCAATTGCATCCTAAGCCTCACTGTTTACCAAGTTTACTAAGTGTATTGCACTTACAGTAGTTTTGTTAGGAAATGTGCACAGATTGTATTATTTTAGAAAGCAGAGGAGTGAACAGGTCAGGAAATTCATGCGTTTCTCTCATGGTCACATTTCCCAAGTTGGAAAATCATTATGCTCATGTTCCCTTAGTGGTATCCATATGAATTTTTCTTTCTGATTAATCTGAGACCAGATGGTTGCACAATAAGCTGCACCTAACCCCCATGTTACTCACCTAATGTATCCATAAGCCCACCCTAATATAAACTGACCTTGTGTGGAGTTATCAAGAGCATATTCCCGTTTTGAAATGACTCACAGCATCTCGGACCTCGTTTGCTTGATATTCTGAGGTGAAACCATTTTCCTGGCAACAGATGTCATTTTAAATCATGGCTGCTGGCAACAAATAAAAACAGCTCTTTTTTTCTCTCTCGCTCTGGAATCAAGGACATTCATTGTTTCAGGATTTCTTGTGGTAAAGTCTGCCCTCTTTATTACTGTGAAACCTGGATGCTGGAGACAATGGCAGCATCGGTAAGAAGCTCAGCCAAAGGTCTATTGTGTCTTTTATAATTTCCCTTTGTGCTTCTTCTGCAAGAATGACTTATGTTCACATACACTGTAGTTTCATCATACTCTATGTCCCAACTTCAACAGCCTTTATAATGCTCCAGTCCATTTCAATTCACAATTTAAGAATTACAAGGAGTAAAACACACATGCTGCGTAGCCCACACGCACAATTCATAATCACTTGTGTTCAGTGAAGCTTGGTGTCAGTATGGGAGCATTAATTTCTGCCTTGTCTTTGTCCTGTTGTGGGTCAATAACTCTTTAAGGACAGAGAAAACGTGTCCTTGTTGATACACACAGACACAAAGAGGCTGCAAGACGCATGTGTGATGCGTCTAGCTATTAAAGAAAGTAATGCAAAGTATTATTGGTGTGAATTCAATATGAGGCTACAAGAAAGCGCCTCAAGGTCCATCAATAAAGGGATTAAGCTCCCAGGGGCTAAAATTATTTACAGAATACAAGGTTATCACATGGGCTCAGTCGTGGGTTTATGTACAGATACCCATGGCAGGGGCAGGGGGTATCAATAAGCTGTAACAAATCCCCTGCATCTACAATCATTTACAACCAAAACCCCCAAAAGCCTCTATTTAAACATAACGAATCATTTAGGGACAAAAGAAAAGTGATATCTGACGACTGATGGGTTATCTGGACATCTTTGAAAGAAAATGCCCAAAGAGCTCTAAGAACATCGATCCAAACTGAATCTTGACAACTACTGGTCATGAAATTTGTCACATTTATGCACTTCATTGGAAAAAATAGATGATTTTGCTAATCTGTACTCATTTGATATTACATTATAAATTGATGAACTTAAAGTTAGCCTTTGAAAATTAATTAATACTAACATTAAAATGTGAAGAGGCATCTGCTTTAGTTTGTTGTCTAAAACGTCTGAGTGCATTTAGACATGTGGACCTGTTCGAGACAAGCGAGCATCATAATGAGGAAGAAAAGTAATTAAAGTGACTTTGAAGAGGGTGTATTCAAAGTCACTTGTGCTTCAGAAACTGCTATTCTACTAGGATTTTTCTACACAACCATTTCTAGGATTTACAGAGAGCGGTCCAGTAGATCTAGGGGAAAATGTCCTGTTGATGTTGATTGTTACTGTACACTCAAACTATGCAGAAGAGACTCTCTGAATGCACACCACATTGAACCTCGAAGCAAATGGGTTACAGCAGCAGAAGACCACACCAGGTGCCACTCCTGTCAGGTGAGGCTGCAGTTCATGTGAGCTCACCAAAAATGAAGAAGAATCCCTTAATTGTCCCACAGGGGGAAATTACTTCTCTGCATTTGACCCATTCACTCAGTGAAGCAGTGGGCTGCCGTCAATCCGGCGCCCGGGGAGCAGTGTAGAGACGGTACCTTGCTCAGGGGTACCTGAGGGGGAAGCGGTTCAGTGGATTCAAACCCCCGACCTTCCGATCATGAGGCGAGCACTCTACCTCATGATCGGAAGGTTGGGGGTTCGAATAGACAATAGAAGGTTGGAAAACTGTTGCCCGGTTGTGAATTGCAATTTCAGCCGCAGGATTCAGACGGTAAGCCCAGAATTTGGCATAAATACCAGGAAAGCATGGGTCCAGATCATCAGGAGTTCATGCTTAACCAAGGCACTATTTGTACAAGCTGGGCACGGTTTAAACACCACAGCCTACCTGAGTGCTCTTGCTGACCATGTCTCTCCCTTTAGGGCCAGTGTGTCCATTTTCTGAAAGCTTCTTCCAGCATGCCGTGTAACAAATCTGGTCTCAATCTGGTTTCCTGAAAACAACAGGGAGTACTCAAATGCCCTCCACAGTCACCAGATCGCAATCCAATAGAGCACCTTTGGGATTCTGTGGAGTGGGAGACTCGTATCATAACATGCAGCTGACACGTCTGCAGCAAATGTGTGACACTACCATGTCAGTATTGATCCAAATTCTCTAAGGAGTGAATGAGTGTTTCCAGCACTTTGTTGATTGTCTGCCCTGAAGAAACAGCAACTCTGAAGGCAAAACAGGGTCCAACCTGCTAATAGCAAGATGTAGCCTAGCTACCAAAGCTAGGCTACATCTTATTTCCTCTTCACATTAAGTAGTTCTGCTGTCACGAAATCTGCTAGAAGCTAATCCCTGTTTGTCCTCAATAGCAAGAAGAAATTCTCACTGCACACATGTTAGCAAAACTGCTGAAGTGAGCAAAAACAAGTGTGTATTTGGAGGGTGTTTTGAAAGTATTTGATGTGAAAAGAACAAAGACGATGTCCCAAATATGCAGCTCCTAAGTTATTAAAATTTTACTATATATAGCTATAACTCAGGTTGATTGCGGAGAACTTAGCTTTGTTGAGGGACCAATGGTCCAAATGAGTTTATTAAATCATCATGTAATAAGGGTGTCATTGAGAATACAATTACTTTTTCCAGACAGCCCTGAGACCCAAACATTTACCAAATCACAATGAGCCAAAAACAACAGAAGGCAATAACCAATGAATTAATTAAAGCAGTTGCAAGACTCATAAAAACATCAGATAAACAGAAGCAGACTCTGGTTGGTATAATTGATGTGGTCAGATTTAGATGTGCAGAGTAAACTTTCCGTATTAGCTAAATACGATTCATCATTTATTAAACGATTTTAAATTTGGGCCACTGTTGGGTCAAAGTCCTTTGGCTAATGAATAATGACAAAGAAATCAATGAAAGATGGCATTTTTTTAAAAGCCCATTTAAAGGCAAAGTTTACTGAGTTCCAAACATACTTCAATCCCCATGGTTAATTTGTTATAAAAGTCCACAATCATCTGCTCTTGTCACAATCTGACACTTAATCGAGGTTGTTATATTAGGAAGAAGCATTATTTAGTGAGTCCCTGAACTCTGAAGACCACTTTCCTTAAGCGTCACGTGTGTCATTGAAGCGGTCTGCCAGGGGACACTTATTCCACCCGTCTCATATCAATAAATCAATAAAACTAAAACACCCTCAGAGGGAGCAGCATCGCTGGCTCCCTGTCCCCGCTTTTCAACAAAACTGGTCATCTTGCAGTGACAGGAGCAGAATAATATGAACCTTATGTCCTTTCATTTATTAAATCCCCTCTTGGGACGCAAAACCATATTACAGTAACTGACCATGTGCAACGCAATGGCAGAGTCTTGGACTAGCACAATGAAACAGTGTGGTGTATTCACTACTATGTAGTGAACAAAATAAGGTTGATGTGGTTGATTTTCTTGCATTTTAGTAACTATTCAAAGACACGACTGCTGTCAATATGACAATAGTAAATCCCAAAAGCTAAATGTGAGTGATTGGTGTAAGTTAGTATGTTATATGCACATGCATCACCTGGATTATGCTCACATTCACTTGTAATTATTCAGCCATATGGAAATGTGAACAATGGGGGAAATAATACAGATCACTGCAATAAAGCAACATTAATGTATAAGCTTTCATAGGTGTGTTGGGTGATTTAGTTTGACTTGGGCAGACATTTTTCTTTTTCAAGACCTAAAACCAGTTTACAAATAACAACATGTTGGTTTCTCAACTATAACCGATGATTGAATGGCTGAACGCTGTGGACGTAATTTGACTGATTTTGTTATTGAAGTCTTTCTTTAGGGAAATTCACGTTTTTATTTTCAAAAAGAAAAATTATCCACAGTGGCATTATTCAGCAAATTTAGTTGCGCCTGCCACTTTAAAAGAGGGCAATATAGAAGAGCTAGCATAGACAGTGTAAATGCTTATAGAAAGTGGGTGGAGATGTATAAAAGGGGGTCTGTGTTTCAGGGTGAGGGGCATAACTAGGCCATATGAAGAGACCCAATTGTCATCCTTCTGCAAAGATGCCATCCAGTGTACCGCGGCAGGTAGGCTGCTGCCACAAGGAGGGGTGGGACCAGGCCTTGCAATTACCTTAGTGGACTTTTGGCATATAATGTTTTATGTTTTCTTGACCGAGCTGATTTTATCAATTAGTTTTTAATATTTTGGGGGCTTTTATTAGATACAACTTACGGTACACATCAGCTTTTAGATGTCCGCCATTACCGATGTAAATCTCACAGTCTAAGAAGGCTAACCTGCCACTGTTCATGTCCTCCCTGGTGAATTTGATGTGTTGGTCCGCCGAGTAAATGTGGACCAACACAGAAGAAAGCGCCAGCCGATCCAGGAGTGAAGGACAACCGCTGCCTAAGCAAAAACCCGTAGTGATCCCGTATGTGTCAGGAGTATTGGAACAGCTGAGACGCATTTTTTATAAACACTGCGTCTCTGTGGCTTTTAAACCCCAAAACATGCTGCGCCAGAAATTGGTCCACCCCAAGGATCGGGTCCCCCGACACAAACAGAGTAATATAGTGTACGCTGTTAAGTGTCAGGAGGGTTGCCAGGATTTATACATCAGGGAAACCAAACAACCTCTGGCGAAACGGATGGCACAACACAGAAGAGCTACCTCGTCAGGCCAGGACTCTGCAGTCTATTTACACCTACAGGCCAGTGGACTCTGTCAATGATGAGGATGTTCACATCCTGGACAGGGAGGAAGGCTGGTTTGAGCGGGGAGTCAAGGAGACCATTTACGTGAAAGGAGGACCTAAGGGTACATCTTTCACCATCTTACAATGCTGTGATTGCAGCCATTCCTCAACTCTCTATGAATGGTACTCATGGCCATTGATCAATGGTGTTTGATCAGTGGTTATTGATCAATGATCATGAGAATTTACATATTAATGATCAAGGAACTGACCTCCCAGCCCATTGTTCCTTCAGTGGTTTGAGTTTCAGTTATTATTCAAATGTGCTGTTTACCACCTTACCTGGATGATTGAGCATGCAGGAAGACACTTACAGATCATTTTAACTGAAACTCTGCTGTGAACGTGGTTGTGTATTAAGCACAAGTTTCTGTGATAACTAAACCAGATAAAAATCTTTGTGACACTAAAAATGCAGACTTTTAGGCTCATCAGACTTCACTAAGCATTAATCTCACTTTAGCTGGAGCTTAGCTGAGCCTGCGCTTCTTTAAATGTAAAAATTGGGTCTGGTGTTTTTGAACAACTGCATTTAAAATCGCTGCCAGTTCCAGCATAGCTGAGTCTTTTTTCAATCTTTAGACGAGCTAAATTAGTCAGAAACAGCCCCACCAAGCGCTCCCAGGAGTATTTGTGTAACAAGTAACACACAACAACACATTTTCGTACCTCCCTCCGTACAGCGCAGCAGAGAGCCGCCACAGACTCTTGTTGAATTCTGAATTGAGGTTTTATCACCTGAAATAATTTAGAAGCAAAAACACAAACGCGGTGAGCATTAGAGATTCCCCAGAGCTGCAGGTCTGCTGCACTGTGCGCCATGAAAGAAGGTCGTCACCCAACCCTGCAGCAGCTGTGTTAATCAGTGAAAACAGCTGCTGCGGTGTTGGTTGGAGTGAAATGAAATGGAAATGAAAGAGGTTTCAGGGAATGTTAGCAGCAGTCCTGTGGTCAAAAGAGAATAGGAAGTTCACTCCAAGTTTAGCACTGAAAGGATTCTTTCTTTGTCTAATCATTTAAAGGGTGACAGATTCTGATGTGGATTAATCTAAACTGCTGTCAGCCCGCCATTCTGACTGGTGCGAATATCAAAGTCTTTGCCACGTTTGGCAGTTTAATCATCTCAGGGCACGGAGCCGTGTAAAGGTGTGTGTGTGTGACAAATGTAGAGAAGCTCATGCTGAATTTAAACTTCGGGTGCGACTGACAGAATTAAAATGTAGACTTTGATATTAGATCAGCACAGGGTTATATTTGGAAGTGCTGACACGGTTGTGGATGTTGACATCAGTTATGTTTATTGACAGTTTGTGTTATGGAAAAGCAGTTAATTTACATACTTTCTCACAGGTAGCAGTTTATACTGCTGCCACCGAGAATGGCATTTCCCATGTCAGATTATGTGAGTTATTTCTCACCGATAGTACATGGTGTTTCAATATTTTTCATTTAGATCTTTTTCTTGTTATTTTTTTAAAAGAATAGTCTTTATTTTATATTGAGGTCCACTGTTGGTGAATGGCTTTAGAGACAGATGTTTTTTATGCAATTAAAAAGTACCTGCTGAATTTTATTTTAAAGCTTTTATGTTATAAGCGTGTGATTTCAAACATTTCGGTTTTATACATGAGGGTTTTGTGTTGATTGTAAATGAGATGGTTGTAAAATTCATAGTTCAAAGTGGATATTATAATGCTGCAGCTGTTTTTGGTGATGTTCTGCTCTAAAAAAAACTGACTGCAAATTGTAACTGACAGGATTACTTCCATTATTTAAATCACTTCTCGGTCCTGTCAAAGTTTAACTTGAAATGAAAGCTGTAGACAAGTCGGTGGAGCTCTTCCTCTCAGTGACGCGCTACATAAATGTCTATCTTTAGCTTGTGAGACTCTACACACACAAACGTAAACACCATCTAGCTACTAAACCTTTTTTTTTTTTTTTTTACTCAAATTCAGGTGTATCTGCAAGTTGACGACTTCTGTCAAATTACAGTCACATGAAATGGATAGTTTAGGGCAAAACAATAACACATTGGTTCATGAAGATATTTATAATTTAATAACAATTAATTGAACTTTACCAATTCTGCCAAGAAAGGTGGTCTAATATCCAGAATTGAACCAGAGGCTTGTCGATGTCGACTAAAAGCATCTGGTTCAGGTTCAACTTGCCAAAAAAGAAATTTAACCAAGTATGAGGGAGTGTATGTATGCTTTAGACCCTGTGTGAATTAAAAATTGTGCACCCAGTTGTTGCTATTTAAAGTGATTAAAGCTGTATGCGGTACAATCATTCCACCCTGGAAAAAGAGCAGTTCAAAGAAATCATTAAAAGCTCAATATTACTTCATATTCATGCCCACAATGAGTGTATGGAAACGTCTGCCTGTTTGCAACACACATGCAAAGTGCTAGTTTAAAATAAAGTTAGATGCGTTCTAGTTTAGGCATTTAAGGAGTAATTTTTGTCACAGCTGGGGAAGCCAGCCATGTGGTGTAGTGAAGGATGGACCCAAACGCTGGCACTCGTGGGATGCAGGTGGGGTTTATTTACAGTGATGAATTTGACAAACAGACATGAGGCTGGCAAGGACAAAACTACGAACCCAAACTGGGAAACACTAATAATGAACCTGAACACACGTGGAATGAAGGGCAGAGAGACACCATTTAACTCAGGAATGCGGGAGATCTTGCAGGAAGGAAACCCAGACGACGCAACAGTCAGCACATGCAAACACACGCTATAAATACACAGAGGGTAACAAGGAAACAGCACACAGGAGGGAAACACAGCTGATCCTCATTACCTGATGACACAGGGGAGCGTCTCACACTCACGTGAGACACAGACCTTCAAAATAAAACAGGAAACTCAAAACACAAGCAAAGACAGACTCAGAGACACGGGCTTTACACAAGGACCTGACTACACTGGAACAGAGGATACACACAGGCAGGGATGACTGGACACAGAACACAGGGAGTAACATGAGGGGCAAGGGACCTGAAACAGCACATAATAATAATAAACACAAAACGCTGGGTCGCTGACCCACCACCATGACAATTTTTTATTTTGTACATACTGCTACTATATCATTTTATAGTATAGGCATTAAAATCTAAACAAACTTAACATGCAAGCAAGTAGTTGTGCTGCTTTGTTGCGGATGATTGTGAAGTTTCAGTTTATAGGACTACACCCTATCCGTCTAACTTGTGAAGTTTCCTGAATACTTCACATTTTAAATATTCATGTCATGCCATGTGGCTTGTACAGTCTGCATGAGAAAGCCACATGGAAAAGGTTTTCTTTTACTTTCCTGAAGATCATTTTAAGTTTTGCACTTTCCCCAAAATGTGAATATGAATTATAAGTTGTAATTATAAGTTTGTGGCCAGCCTCTCGCCACCACACACAAACACACACATTATGCTGATCTCAATCAGCAGCAGCAACAGCAGCAGCACTTCCTTGCTGGCAGACTGCACACACAGGCAGATCGATAAGCATCGAGAACCCAGAAAGAAAGAGGAGGCCATGCAATATCTGTCTGAAAGCCTAATAAGTTCAGCACAACTTTTTATGTGATTAGAATAGCGGTTTCTGCTAACCTTATTACTAATTCTAATGAAATATTGACAGGCCTTGTCAAACTCAATTATATGACTGATATGATTCATAAAAGTCATCCCTAAAACACAGATGCAGTTTTGTGAAAAAGTGCTTGATTTTTAGGCCTTGCTTGTCTCAGTTTACATCAGCATTTATGGTTCAAGGATAAGAAAGAGACCGGGCAAATGGAAGCAGAAGAGCTCCCACAAAGACTCATCATATCACATTTGCCTAAAAAACCATCTTGAGCATCCTCAAGACTTTCTGGAAAATATTCTGGACTGACGACTGACTAGTTCGATCTGAAAAGTGTGTCAAATATGCAAAAATAACATATAAGAACGAGGGCAGGCAGTATTGCTTTCTCTCTAAATCTCACATCTGGAATGAGGCAAATGGAAAACCTGGAAGAGGAAATCTAAACATTTTTATCGAATGTGGTACAGAATTTCAGAGAGCCTTGTTCCTAATTCTGAAATTGGAAAAAAATAGAAAGTTAAAGTTTTTTTGAAAATGGAGGGTTTGTCGGACCTCCTGCCAGCCCAGTGCTTAAGAAAACCTACACCTGTGATCACATGCTCAGCAGTGCAGGTGCATGCATTGCCTTTTAATTCAATTCAATTCAATTTTATTTATATAGCGCCAAATCACAACAACAGTCACCTCAAGGCATTTACATTGTAAGGTAGACCCTACAATAATACATACAGTGAAAAACCCAACAATCATATGACCCCCTATGAGCAAGCACTTTGGCGACAGTGGGAAGGAAAAACTCCCTTTTAACAGGAAGAAACCTCCGGCAGAACCAGGCTCAGGGAGGGGCGGCCATCTGCTGCACAGAGATGAGTCCACTGTCAGAGGCCATAAGAAGATCATTTGTAACCTTCACTAAGGCTGTCTCTGTGCTGTGATGGGCTCTGAAACCTGATTGAAACTCTTCAAATAAGCCATTCCTCTGCAGATGATCTGTTAGCTGTTTGACAACTACTCTTTCAAGAATTTTTGAAATGAAAGGAAGGTTAGAGATTGGCCTATAATTAGCTAAGACCGATGGATCTAGAGATGGCTTTTTAAGTAAAGGGTTAATAACTGCCAGCTTGAAGGCCTGAGGCACATAGCCAATTGTTAGTGATAGGTTGATCATATTTAGGATTGAATCATTAATTAATGGCAGGGCTTCTTTGAGCAGTCTTGTAGGAATGGGGTCTAAGAGACACGTTGATGGTTTGGAGGAAGTAATTACTGAAGTTAACTCAGAAAGATCAATTGGAGAAAAAGACTCTAAATGATTATCAACGGTACTTAAAGTAGCTGTAGATAATGTTACATCTGTGAGAGTATTATGGGTCATTTTTTCTCTAATGGTTAAAATTTTATTTGTGAAGAAGTTCATGAAGTCATTACTAGTTAACATAAAAGGAATGGTTGGCTCAACAGTACTCTGACATTTTGTCAGCCTGGCTACAGTGCTG
>VURO01022162.1:0-12008 GCA_015108175.1 Pelvicachromis taeniatus
GGAGCTACAGTATCCAGAGTCATACGTAGTGACGAGGTAAAATTATTAACAAGATAATCGACCTCTGTTGGAGTAGCGTTCAGGTAGCTGCTCTGCTCTGTGTTGGTACAGGGCATTGAAGATGATAACAGTGGGTGGATTATATTCTTAAACTTAGCTACAGCACTTTCAGAAAGACATCTACTGTGATGAAGTCTACCCCCACTGCTGTGTAATCGATTATTGTAAATTTAAATGTTATCAGGAAATGATCAGACAAGAGAGGGTTTTCAGGAAACACTGTCAAATGTTCAGTTTCTAATCCATATGTTAAAACAAGATCTAGAGTGTGATTAAATTTGATAGAAGCCAATTGAGTCTAATAACAGAGTAAATGCTGTGTTGAGGCTGTCATTTTTAGCATCTACATGGATGTTAAAATCACCCACAATAATGATTTTATCTGAGCTGAGCACTAAATCAGATAAAAAGTCTGAGAAATCAAGACAGAAACTCCCAGAAGGCCCAGGTGGACGATAGATGATCACAGACTGGTTTTTGAGTTTTCCAGCTAGGGTGGACAAGGCTAAGCATCAGGCTTTCAAAAGAATCAAAAGTCTGTCTGGGTCTTTGGTTGATTAATAGGCTGGTGTGGAAGACTGCTGAAGATTTAGTGCAGATGTGGATATGGCTTTAATCTTTCTTTATGATTTTTAAAAACATATTTAAGTTGTCTTTATGTCGATTTTGAGTTTGGGAGCAGACACAGCCTCAGTCTCATAATGATCAGTGCTGGCTGTGAATTTTTCCCTTGGGTCCCAACAACAGACTAGAAACAGACTGACCAGGGTAAATGAAATGTGTCATCTTTTATAGGTTATTATTGTACGTATGTTGATGATGCCTGATAATCACCACAGGAGGAGGAAAGTTTTTCTGCAGCACAAGAAACCTCTGACAGAACAATCTGAATCTACCCACGAGCTCACTGGGGAACATTGGAGAGAGAAAAGAGCAGCATGGGAGGAGAGCTCATAGGACTGCATCAGACATATCTGTCAAACAAATTTCATACCTGTAGGATTTTGGAATTTGAACAATTCTATACTGTTCTCATAGAGTTGTGATGATATAATGCATTATAAGTCATACAACTTTAGAATCTAACTTTACAATACAACAAAGAGTGAAAATATATTCTGTCTTCAGAAAAGGTTGGATTGCAGCGTGGACACACTGCAGCTCTCTTTACCTGAAGCAAAAAATTGCATTCATTATTACTTTTCAACTTGCCTCCAGGCTACATTTTTGTCTCTCTCTGTCTGTGAATCATTCATTTCTATTCTCTCTCTCCCACTACCACTAAAGTGTCACCAAAACACAGGGTCATTTAGTAGCATGCTAATGGACGGTAAAATTAAGTTCCAGTTAAATCATTTTAGAATCTAAGCTGATAGCATGTAAGCAGCAGTCTACACGCAGACACATGGTGAGACTGAACGGTTGTCTACCAGTGACCTTTTCACTTCTTTGGTCCTAACAGGAGACCCTTTCTCTGAAGTTCAGGATTGGGACCACACCCAACCATATTCTTTCCAGAATTACATCTATAAATGCATACATTACTACTGATGAATGGTGGTTATTTTACCACCAATGAATCTAGCAAGGTGTAGCTGGGAATTATATCAGTCACAAAGGGCCTCCAACGTCCATCAATTCTGCTACATAGATGGCACCAGTTAGCTAGCTGTGCAACAGTTTCTTGCTATCTTCCTTTTTCCTGTTATATTGACACAGGGATGCCAGTTTCCCTTTCCTCTTTGCCCCCAATAATCAGTGATCAAATTTATATTAAGACTTAGTTAAAATCCAATGATTTTCAACATTTCTGAAACCATGTGTGTGTCACCATTCTGACTCTTCCATATATCTTTCTCAAGTCTGTGTTTAAAGCCTTTGTCTGTCCTCATTTCTGACACTGTCTTGTCAGATCCAGTTTATCTTTGCTACTTGCATATTCTCCAGTTCTGTTTTCCAGACAGCATTTACTGTTCTACAACAGCCTTCTTAATCAGCCTCTAATTCTGGTACAGAGATGTCAGCTTCCCTTTCTGCTATTCACTCATTACTTTTACTTTATAGCCTGTTACATCTTTCTTTATCTAACTTGTTAAATATTCTTCCTCATTTCTGGAACTGGGCCTACTTGTTAAACATTCATTTTCTCCGGCTTCTGGGACTGGATTTCCTTTTTCTTCATTTTCTCCACTCCTGTTTTGGTCCACTTGCCTATTTTTTCTCTGTCCTGATTTCAGTATTCTTCTGGGATCTGTTAGCCCCGCAAATCACAGCAAATCATTTCTTAAAACTGTTTTTAAATAAATGATTTGATATATTTCAATAAAACACTATACAATCCATTAACCATTTACTTTACCAGAATGGTTTGCGTGTCAGCGTGTCGCCTCACATATTTTAAAAGTAAAATATGGTGAACTAATCACCACCATGCCACCCCTTGGTGCTGCAATATTTAGCTCATGATGTCTCCTCACAACAAGAAGGTTTGTCTATGTTCTGTTGACATGCTCTAGTTTTGTCTGCATAGGTTTCCTCTAGCTACTGTGTTTCCAGTCCAAAATCATGCATGTTAGGTCAATTCTACAACTGGCCATTAATGTAAGGCATATAAAAGACTTAGGTCATCTGAATATAATATATAGTATATTAAAGACTAGACTTTCTAGTAAGACTACAAAGATGCTGTATTACCATACATGGCTTTATTGCGGTTCCAACGGATTTCTCACTTTCCAAAATGAGATGTGCCTACATGGTACCTCACAGTCCACCTTGAGTGCCAAGACCACTGTCACAGTCTGAGTTTTAACAGATAACAAAAACCGAACTGAAAAGCTTCAACTCACAGCAGGATCATGCTCTTTAGAGGAAATATTGACCCACTACCTCCTACTGAATTTGGTATCTTTTCACCGGAACTCGATATCAGGTCTAGAAAAATGATGATACAAATGAATGAGAAACCCAACTAAATCAGTCAGAAAGACATAATAAATGTCATCAATCAAATTCAATCATCAATAAATCAAATTCATAAAAAGCAGCAATGCTTTGGTCAGTTCAACAACAAAAGGCCTTCAAAATCACAGAAGACAACAACAGTGCATGAACTCCTCCCTGCTAACGCTGAGCCAGTTAACAATAGTCTTAAACGGGTAAGTGTATAAGTCTATAATCAAGAATCAAGAAAGTGCAAATCCAGAATGACACAACCGTGAACTGCCGGACATGCGCCGCCCTCCGGACTCGCCGCGTCACCGGTGCCGCTGGATACGCAGCAGCCCAGATGAGCGGACACTTCCCTGTTGCTGGGCCAGGGGGCGGGGTCAGGGCTGATTCCCTCTCCCACTCGTGGGGGACCCTCGCTGGCTTAAAGTGTGAGCTAGCCCCCCGAACTGTTGTTGTTGTTGTGTGTGGCTGTAACCGAGTGTTAATAAACGATACTGAAAAGCAAATGTGGCGGGTCTGCCGTGGTTCGTTCACAGTGTGCTACAAAGCAAGAGTTTCTGAAGAGAAAGAAATGTTCCAGTGGCCAGGTCAGTCACTTGTTTAAAGATGGCCACCACTTCTTCACAGCTAGCTTTGGCTAAAAACCACTTTAATTACAATCTGTACTTTAATTATATTTTGATTAAAAACACACTACGGTAGAACAAAGAGACAAAATGACAAAGATTGCGTCATGGTCCAAAACATGACTAAAACAAACACTTGATGCCACATTGTTTGATGGGTAACTCCCAGCCCATCACATCACTAAAAACTTATTTCTTAATCTAAATTGTTGTATAACTGGGGAAAGAAGGCGTAACATTGTATTGATGTGAATCACTCTGTATGTACAATAGTATGCATTTGAAAATGTATGTCAATGTGCATAGCTTTACTGTACAACTGCAACATAATTACTGCATGGATAGAGTAAACATCTATTTGTTTATGCTCTCAGTGCGTAAACATATCAACAAATAACACAAGAATAACCCTAACAGCTATTTCAGCCCATATAGTTCTAATAGGGAAGTGTCACCCTGCAGTCAAACAAAAACATATATACATCTTCAGTTTGTGGATAAACTTCTGTCAAAGATTTCATGTAACTGTAATCTTATTTTCAATGATCAGGATTTATTCTGCATGGAAACATAGAACTGGCTCTGTCATGTAGAGGAACGTAGCCAGCATATGTTACACAGCCTGGTTCACTGTCCCTGTGCAAACGGTAACTTTGCAAGGACTTCCCTCTATACACAGACTACTTCCATCACTACTGTGCAATACTTAATTTATGTGCAATCACCCACAATGTAAATAAATAACACTATTTTTTTTAATATTTGTATATTTGATATTGAAACTGTTCATATGAATAGTGCCACAGAACCGTCCGAATGTTTGCATTGGGTAGCTCTGAATCTCATTGTGTATAGTGACAATATTCTAGTGTTTAATTCTGATTGCAAAAGCTGCCAGGATTAAAACAAACACACAAAAAGAAACAGTGTGAGACGCCCGCGACACAGCAAGCATAAAGACCCACAATGATGTGTTTGTGCAAACGTGATGTATTTGCATCCATACCTAATTCACTTACGTCACCAAAGATGTCGAACTTTGGTGAGGATTGGATACGGCAACTAAACATATCCTCTGCCAGAACCTGTGAACAGGCATAAAGACCATATATAATTCTCAGTTGCATGCACATGTTGTATGGCCCATTTGGAACATCCTCTGTCTTGTATATTGTGTTCTATGTACAGTTTTATATTCTTTGGGTTACAACTTGGGGCTTTTAGTAATGTTGAAGGTATTTAAGCATATTTGTGACCACAAGCTTTGATCTGTAGACACTTCTAAGTTCAGCTGATTTGGATTAAATCTTTCAATTAAATAATATTTGTTGATATTCAAAAAACCTCCTGTTGCTGATTCCATATTTCGATAGGAGTTCCTGAAAGCAAATAAAGTTGAATAACATGTTGCACATTTTTTACCCCCTTCTGATGCCATGACAGAAAATATTTTTGATTTATTTTTCTCATAAATATCTGGATTTTTCCAAATGGGTGTTAGTTTACATGGGATAGCTGAAGATTTTTGTTATTTTTTAAAATGCCCACCAGGCTGTCAGAGAGCTTTTTATGTTAAGACATAAATCACTTATGATGCTTGATACATGAATAAAGGCCCATTCTATTCTATTCTATTCTTCTTCTAGGTCCAGCCATGGGATGAATAAGAAGCTTGATTAAATCCATTTTGAAACTTACAGTCATCTCTTGGATAGAAAGTAATGATAAAACGTGGTAGCTCTAGACCACCACCACTGTGTTTAGACTTTTCAAACGTATTTGTGATGGTTTATTTTTCCATAAAAAGTTTGGGATGTTTGAGTCTAGTGACTTAAACCAGGCAATAGAGGGTTTGTAAGGGATCTGCGAGAGAAGTGTGGTAACTTTTATATGCTTCAATTTTAAATATGATCAACCTATCTCTATGAATAGGATACGTATTACAAGCCTTTAAGGTGGCAGTAATTAAACCATTACTTAAACAGTGATCACTTGACCCAGCTGTTTATTTTAACTATGGGCAAATCTCCAAGCATTATTAAATCTAAAAGGTTCTTGATAGAGTAATTGTAAAGCAGCTAACTGCTCGCATGTAGAGGAATGGTTTAAGTTTCATGGTGGTATTGAAACAGCATTAGTGAACGCTCCTCCAGTGGACTCATCCCTGTGCTTATCCTGCCAGACGTCTTCTTCACACATACAGGTTAATTATGGAGTTCCACAGTGTTGTGTGTTAATTCCAGTTCTATTTACAACATACATGGTTCCCTTTACCAGTATTATTAGAAGGCATAGCATACATTTTCATTCCTATGCAAATAATATCTATCTTCATCTATGCATGAGGCCAGATAACACACTTACTTAAAGTTAAAGACATAAAGACCTGGATGACCTCTAATTTCCTGTTTCTAAATTCAGATCAAACTGAGGTTATTGTACTTGGTGTCTAACTACATTAGATACTCTGTCATTCAATGCACATGTGCAACAAATATGCAGGACTTCTTTCTGCCATTTGTTCAAGATCACTAAAATAAGAAACATGTTAATAAGAAATCTGAAAAGTCCCAAATATAACCTTTGTGTTGTGGTTACTTTCTCCAACAGAAAACAGATGTGTCAGCCCACATGTGCATCAAAGACTTGACCCTGCTCTGCACACACAAAGAGAAAGCAATCTCACCATGGAGCAGTGCGTTTTCTGACAAGCCCACAATAACATTTCACGATTTTAAAGAAAGAAATCATTCTTTAAAGATTTCTTCCTTTGTCTTTGTATGTATTTGTTATTTAGGTTGCTTAGAATCCACTGTCAGTAAACAAATACCAAACAACCTCAACAAATTATTTGTCCAGAGTTTAAGGTATTACTCTGTTTTCAGGAAGAAGGCAAAGAGCAGCACAAGCTGACAAACATATACTTCAGCCTAAGCTGCAAATGCATAAACTTTAAAACACAAGTCACAGATTTTGTAAATCTGTATTGTTTGAATCTCTCTGCTTTTCCAGAAGAATAAAGGAGAGGAAATAATGTTAACGTTAACGGAAACAAAAGAGGCGATTAAACTGTCATAACACCTGCCAGCACATCACATTCTTCCTTTAGGTCTATAGCTGCTAACCTTAGAACGTGTAGTGGAGAGTGGACTGAAAGACCCCCAGCACAGGGCCTCAGGTTGGACTCTTGCTGCCTGCTGACCCTGTGAGCTACATTGCTGCCCACAACCTTTTAACACGTGTCCCACATCTTTACAGGATTAACTGCAAAAGAAGGGTTTTAGCCAACTGTAAGAATGGACATTTGTTCACGTTATCATCAGCCCCAGTTTGGATTTAGCTGTTCCTACAGCTTCTGATTTCCAATTCCAAGGTGTAAATGTCAAAATCGTCCAATGCATTTAGCTTTTGGTGTGAGCTCTTATGGACAGGAACAGCTGACTGCAGACTTTGTGTGCAACCAAAGCCAGAAGGTTTTCTTACCTGTCTGTTTGATTTACTTTTGGTTTAGTTAGTTTTAATTATTTCTTGTTTAAAATATGTAGCATCAACAGTCTGTTTTCCTTTGTGTCTCTATGCTCCAATTTTCTCTTCACGTTTATAGCTGATGGTATATGGACCCACACACACACACACACACACACACACACACACCCCACCCCGTTTTACTGGAGGTTTCTTCCTATTTAAAGGGATTTCTTCCTACCCACCGTTGCCAAAGGCTTGCTTGTGGGGAATTGTGTGATTGATGGTGCCTTGTAGCTGATGTCGTAGCGCATGGACGGCCTGGGCTAGGTTCCCGTGTTTTTAACACAGGGTGGAGAGGTAAACACAGGAACATGTGTGGGCTTTGAATAATACGGAGCAAGCTAAAGATGGCAGCTGGTAGAAAAGAACTGGTCCTGGAAGCAGAAGTCCTAAAAGCAGCCCTCTGCGCTTTCATTTCAATATTTCAGGCACACACATTCCAGCCCCAGGCCTCCGTCCTACCTCCATATCTGGCCCAGCTGCATGATGTGAATGACGGACTGGCCGAACCACACACAGAAGGAGTAGTAGGCCGGACGTTTCCTATTCCTGTTTCCCAGCGCTGTGCTCGCCGTGCTGTTCGTGGTGGTGTTCTTGCTGGCGGTCGACGCCTGCCTCTGCGGCGTGGCGGGGTGGTGTTGAGCTGTAACATCACCGTGTGAGGCCGAGCCGCTAAGTAATTTATTCCCATCCATGTGCGAGCAATCGGTGACAGAATCGGCACCGTCCTCGGTGCTGAAGTCGTGGACGAACCATCTGAAGCTAAAGAGCTGGACCGAGAAGGACCCCAGCACAACGAAAAAGAGCGTCAGGCCAAACCACCAATAGTCGTGGCGGAGGTAGTAGTCGACCGATAACCACACATCGGTGCCCACATCGGCCAAATATACGGCCACGGCGGCTACGATCCACAAGCAGTCCCACACCGTATATTTCTGCTGTCCTCTGCCCAGACGAAGGCACGTCGAGTTTGAGCCTCCCCCGCCGCAGCAGCGCGACTCCCCGTTAGCAAAATCCCCGTCCCCGGTGCCCGCAGAGTCGAGCTGGCCGCCCGGGTGGAGTCCCTGCACCGAGCCGGAGTGCTCTGAGTTTTGCAGAGGGGTGAAGGCCACGTCGCTCTTCTTCATCTTCAGGACCCCGTCCGATTTAGCAGCCATTATCAGTATCTTGATTTATTAGCTAGTCTATTTTCCCCCCGTTGCTCCCCGCCTTTTCTCCTCTGCTCCTGCCGCTCCTCCGTCGACACCCTTGTGCGTTTGTCTCCTACTCCTCCTCCTCCTTTCTGGGCAGGACTAGCTCGTCCACACTGTCGTCTGGTCATAATACAGAATGAAGACAGAAGTGAAGAGTGAACGAAGCCCCGTGCTTGATCCGATACTGTCGTCCATATCAGACGTGACCCTATCCTCGGAGGATCACGAGGACTTTTCCGCGTTGTGTCCTTCTTCTTCTTACGTTTCCAGCGCTGGAGCTCACCGGAGCTGAGGCTGATGTTTGGGACGGAGATGGAAACAGGAGCTAAGCGACAGGAGGACGGCTGCAGCCATCTGCTTGGCACAGACTAAAAACTATGACATCATCTCCCCCAACCCCCTCGACTCTCCCTCTCTTTGCTGTTTTCCGTCTCTCGGCAGTTTCCTTATATTTGAGCGCTGCTACAATCCAAAGACTCTAAATCATACGTTCCTCTCAGTCTAACGGTGCAGCTGATGTGTGAACCAGGATAGAAATATCCGGAGGGTCGAACACGTTTTCAGCACCATGGACAGATCCAGCTGTTAACAGCATCCGCAGTACGTTGCAGTCCATACTGTTATTAAGGGATTCCCAATGTGGTTAAGTAGTTCTGCCCCCCACTCAAACCTACCACATACTGTTGCAACAAAGCTGGAAGAACACTATTGTAAAGCTGCTTTAGAAAATGTAGCATTAAACAAAGGTAATATGGACAGGGCTGCATGTGAGCAGGCAACGCAAACGTTTCCATGGAGAGTTCACCTACAAAGGGGAACTCTCCATGGATTCAAGGGCAAAATTTCATCTTTTAATCTGTTGTTAAAAAGGTAGCCTAAAATTAAAAAAAAATGTGCATATAAGGTAGACTGTTACAGTACACGTCTACTAACCAGCCAGTGTTTCATAAAAGGCACTCGATTTTCATGTACAACATCACAAAGTTTGGTGTGGTAATTCCTATGAAACAGCATCATTTACAATAAATATGTGTCAATGCTCAATCTAAAAAGAAATTTTCCGTGGTTAATCCCTCTGACACATCTTCTGAAGCAGAGTGTGGGGATGAGGGGGAGGGCTCATTCATCACTGGGGGGTGTTGTCACTGAGGGAGTTAAACTGGAATGTCAACCAGGACAACCAGGTTGACATTCCTCTACAATGTAGCAGTATTGTGAAGCACCCAGGATGGGAAACAGGACCTCCAAGTCTGAGACCATAGTTATCAGCTAGAAATAGTGAAGTGCCCTTTCCAGGTCGGTGATGAGTTGTTGCCCCGAGTGGAAGAGTTTGAGTATCTTAGGGATGACGAGAGTGAGGGAGTGTTAGCGGAGTGAAAGATTGACAGATGGATTGGCAAAGTGTTTGTAGTGAGATGGATGCTGTACTGTTGTGGTGAAGGTGAGCATGAAAGTGAAACTGTCAATTTACGGGTTGATCCATGTTCCTACCCTCACCTATTGAGCGGGAACATAACTGAAATATCTGCTGCTACTGCAATGAATACATCATACAGATATAGTACTTATAGATAAGCACTCCAGCCTAACATTATATATGCAAGACCTAAAAATGTTGGAGCCTTCTTTGGGCTCAGGCTCACTCCTGGACACATCTTAAGTCTAGTACAGAGCTCATACACAGTATCGTCGATGGTATGGGTGTGTATTGGTGACATATGACACACACACATAAAAATGTGAACATGGGACATGTTACAGAACATGTTCTTAGCATGAATGACAATGATAAACATTCTTCTGGTTACTATGTTTCTGAACTGGATTTGTTGTGAAATCACGTAAATATAGGCTCTGCATAATTTGCACACTGTCAAATTTTTATTTACATTTCAGACAATATTTAATATGGTTCCTCAAGTGTCCTGTGTAACTATTTAGAGTAATGTCTGTGACTGTTGCTACACACCGGATCATATTGTATATGTTATATGGTTCATCTGCTTTGTGTGTAGATTAACAGATGATCAGTATAAACATGACTAAACTGTATAAAAAAGTCCATCACTCATGTTTTCAGTATTTTATTAGACACAATTCATGACACAAAATGCACTTTCAAAGGGACTTATGCCCTAAAACTTGTAGCCTTTAAACTCTCAATATGTTATTAATTTGGTCAAACCATCATCTATAACACATAACAGCATCTGATCAGCTTAGTTGAATGGGTAAACTGGCCGTTGAAATTCATCTGCAATACCTTATGAGTATGCCAGACAAACATTCCTTTTGCAAATACTGTTAGTATTAGTAATCTGATTTTAACACAAAACTCATGCCCAGTGTCAGCATGATTATTTTTTACATGCAACCTATCACTCTCAAATGGCCAGAAAAAACAATGTAATTCATTGAAGTACAGCTTTTATAAGAAAGAAAATAAAAGATCAGTTTTTATGCAACAACAGAACTTGTTTACTTTCTGCAATAACAGCATTTGCCAAAAGTGGAGTCACCTGTGCAGTCTGAGCTTATAGTCCTTCATTTCTTTTCATCCCTGCAGATTGGACAACTTTTATTCTCTCGGTTCTTAACCTCATAACGTGAGCCTACTTAGTGATGCAAGCACTTTAAATTTCAATGAGATGTTCATTTGCTCCTAACAAATCCAATGTTACAGTCAAATATATTTCAGCACATCTTTCAATGAACTTTAGCAACGTAGTAAAACAAAAACATGCATTGCCAGCTTAGTGATTCATTTACTGCTGAAGCCAATTTAAAATAAAAGTATTTGCCCTTGTATTCATATCTGTGTATTATACAAGTAAGGCTACATTGCACCGCTGGGGAGTGAAACAATGTGCTTGAGAAAAGAGGACATTTGGTTGGTACAATCAGAAGATCCAGCCGAAATACTGGCAGTTCATTTGAGGAAGAACAAACAATGAACAGCAAAGCCTCAGTGTGTAATACTGTGTAAATGTCTTGAACCAACTCTCATTTCTTTGAAACAGGTGCAGTGGAACGTATTAAAACACACATGAAGCCAAAAATGACCCCTGTACAGTTCTCCCGGGCTCCAAAGTAAAAAAGCTGAAATGCAGGAAGAAACTGTTTTCCCTGTTTCCTTAAGACAAACAAGACTGAGGTGTCGTGAGCTTTGACCGAGTTTTTCCCCCTTCTTTAGGACTTGATTTTTACATGTTGCTCATCTGCTGTAGATTCTTTGGTAATCCCCTTGTCCATGATGTTTTGGGAATCACCTTATTGGTACAGAAATATTCTATGCCTGTCAAAATGTGATTTCTTTGGCATTTTTCACAGACTTACCTAAAGAAGGGGAAACACACGATGTGTTGTTGAAAGGCTGCAAGTGTGCCTATACATATGATTTAAAATTGGTTTCTTTGTCATGTAGTTTGATATGTGAGGACACATCACTGGTTCATCTCTTGAGTTGGGTGCATTTTTTATGCTTGAATCAGTTATAGGTGAAAATGAGTGAAAAGCAGCCAACATCCAAAGAAACACTTTGAAAAAACTTCAGGAAACCTGAAGAACAATAAAGTCTGTCTCTGTGGAAGAAAAATGTAAAGAAATGAGTTGTTGCTCTACAGTTTTACACAAAAGAACACATGAGTCA
>VURO01022163.1:0-19205 GCA_015108175.1 Pelvicachromis taeniatus
TAGTGTTATTGTGTGTGTGTGTGTGTGTGTGTGTGTGTGTGTGTGTGTGTGTGTGTGTGTGTGTGTGTGTGTGTGTGTGTGTGTGTGTGTGTGTTAATCAGACTAGTCCCATTTTATTGAGGAAACGAGTGGCTTGTGGGAGAAAACTGTTGCACAGTCTGGATGTGTGTGCCCGAATGCTTTGGTACCTTTTTCCAGATGGCAGGAGTGTGAAGTGTGTGTGAGAGGGGTGTGTCCGATCAGCCACAATGCTGGTGGCTTTGCGGATGCAGCGTGTGGTGTAGATGTCTTCCATAGAGGGGAGGGACACCCCGATGATCTTCTCTGCTGTACTCACTATCCGCTGTAGGGCCTTGCGGTCCAATATGGCACAATTCCCAAACCAGACAGTGATGCAGCCACTCAGGATGCTCTCGATAGTTCCTCTATAGAAGGTGGTCAGGATCTGTGGTGGAAGCTGGGCCTTCCTCACTTCTCAGAAAGAAGAGACACTGTTGGGATTTCTTGTGTAGGGAGCTGGTGTGGAGGGACCAGCTGAGGTCCTTCTCCAGTAGAACACCCAGGAATTTAGTTCTTTCGACGATTCCCACAGAGGAGCTGTTGATGCTCAGTGGAGAATGGTCGCCTCGTGTCCTCCTAAAGTCAACAACCATCTCCTGTGTCTTGTCAATATTCAGAAACAGGTTGTTGTCTTTACACCAGTCCATTAGCCTCTGCACTTAATGAGAACCCGCTAATGAGACCCACCACGGTTGTGTCATCAGCAAACTTAATAATGTGGTTTGAACTGTGTGTTGCTACACAGTCGTGAGTCAATGTGAACAGCAGGGGACTGAGCACACAGCCATGTGGGGCCCCAGTGCTCAGCGTGGTGGTGCTGGAGGTGCAATTCCCGAGCCGTACTGACTGAGGTCAGAAAGTCCAGGATCCAGTTGCAGAGGGAGGTGTTCAGGCCCAACAGGCTCAGCTTCCCGATCAGTTGTTGAGGGATGATGGTGTTGAATGCTAAGCTGAAATCTATGTACAACATTCAAACGTATGTATTCTTCTTGAACAAGTGTGTGAGGGCAAGATGGGGAGTAGTGGAGATGGCGTTGTCCGTTGAGCGGTTAGGACAGTACGCAAATTGCAGTGGGTCCAGTGAGGGGAGCAGCAGGGTCTTGATGTGTCTCATGACGAGCCGCTCGAAGCACTTCATGACTTGTGTTGGCTGAGCTGCCACCAGTATATTTTTTCCTTCAGTGCCTTCTGTGCAACCCAAGCTTCAAGTCACTTGAATGAGTGACGAGACGTTTCTCCCACTGAAAACGTTACATCCAGATGAACAGAATCAACTTTTTGGGAAACCAACTTTCAGTTTATTCTGCACAAATGTAAAGATAAAATTTCTCCTCGAGAAGTACAATACTTGTCCTTATACCTCAAGTGCTATTTCATTGCTAATCTGATGCTTCAGTTTCTCTCATGCAAGTTGAGATTCATTACTAGTAAAAGACTGCCCCCAAGCATTACACATGATCAGATAAGTTAGAGACAAGATCCTGGACGGTGCAAACAAAAAGAAAGAAAAAACTAAAAGAGTTTTACTGGAAAACTGTATTTATAAACAATTATAATTGACTTCAGATAAATCTAAACATCTGTAGTATTAGAACTGATGACTGTAGAAAACTAGAATTCTATACAATCACTGATTAGAACAACAACAACAAACCTCTCCTAGTTTCAATAAAATGGTCTATTTTCCCATGTAACTTAGGAACACCAAATTATTTTTTAAACCATCATTAATGCAACAACTTCTGTCCTTGCAATGAATTATTAACCCCAGTCTAATCTCTGCAGCAGGTGTGGATTATTTACAATTAAGTGATGTAAAAAGACTCATACCCTTTAACTGAACCATACGTTATTATATATTTAAAAGCTTGTAGTTTCTTTTTAGAGAGATGAGCTATTTTTAAAGTTCGGTGGGTAAAAGGTAACCTCACAGAGCATTTCTTAGAGAACATGTGTCTGTGCCCAGGGAGGATTAGTCACATTAAAAATGAAACCCGGTCCTTCAAAGATAAGAGTATAGAAGCCTGTGGTGCCCTCGTGTGTCCTTACCCCACATGACAGCTGAAGTGCTCTTCTTTCACTGGTTTTACTTCTTTTTCTGGATTTATAAACATCTGACCTCTGCTTAATTGAAAGACGAGTTTTGATGACATTTTCTTTAAATGTAATTTAATTTTTGATACATTTAGAGTTTCACTTAACCCTCTATTAAAACTAATGACGTTTACGCTCTTCCGTTTTAAAACAGGGCATCTAATAATATCTGTGGCAGCAAACATTTTGGCCTAGTTTACAGCGGTTTCACCTGCTACACATCCTCTTAATGTGAGTCAGTTTATGGAGCTTTTTAACCAGTCAACAGCTAAAATGAACTTAAAATAAGAAATAAAACTTTTATATGCCCAACAAAATTGTCTTTTAAGATTCTTGTGAGCTTGAATCTGCTACTACAGCAACTGGTTATATTTTTAAATTAAACTCTAAAGTTATTATTAGGTCAGCCCTCACCATGCTTTTTTTTTTTTTAAGTGAGTCGTCCCTACCTACACAACAGATTCACAACTTACATTAAAAAAAAACTTGTGTTCACTATTATCTAGATGAAATAATACAATACTGACAACTCAAACTGATTGTCATCAGCCAAGTGAATGCTCATCATTAGTCACCACTGTGTACCCTCCTCTGTCTTCTTGTCATTCATATAGTTTGACATCATCAATAGTTATTGGTAATAACAGAGCCATCAGACATCTGTGTATAATGCATGTGAAAACTGATGGGAAATGCTGTAATAAGCTAACAAATATACCTTTGTAACGTGTGTTTTATAATGTGAATGTACATTTTAACCTAAGATGAAATGTACCTGAACCTAATAGTTATATTGATGATCAAGCTTTGCTGCTTAAACCTAATAAAACAGAGAACTAAACAGGCAAAAACTAAATAGCAACAAAAATTCCTGGCACAACTTCACCTACGTCCAAGGTGCGTGGAGAGGATGAGAAATTAACAACCCAGCAACACTTAAAGGTAAAGAGCAACAACTTTATTTACTGACTGACTGACTGACTACCTGTGTTTCGGCATGTCAGTTAATAAAGTTGTTGCTGGAGTTCCTGCATCATCAAGACCCTGATGAAGGCCACAGGCCACATGCAGAAACGCGTTGGTCAGTTAATAAAGTTGTTCCTCTTTACCTTTAAGTGTTGCTGGAGTTCCTTCGTTGTTAAAAACTAAATAGCAGCCAAGTCTGTGGGACAGGTCTACATACTCCAATATGTTTGTAACTGATCAAAATTATAAAAAGGTTACACTGCCTCTTCATTAACATTAAAATATGTTGTGTAAATGTATCTCATTACAGGGATTACTGTGGTTATTTGATATCACAGCTTTACACCAGCTCATCTCTTCATTGTTTTAGAAGCAGCCAGGAGAGAAGAGAACAGAGACTCTGGCCTTTGCTTCAGGACATCTGGGTGGTCCAATTCTGCCACCTGTCAAAGAGAACACTTGGTAGGTTGAGGCAGAAGATAACATACAGATTAGTTTAGTGTAACCGTTTTTGTTACCTGTCCATTATCCATGACCAGAATACGATCCGCATCCATCACTGTGTTGATGCGATGTGCTATGGTGAGCACAGTGCTGTCTTTAAAGGCCTCTTTGACGGTCTTTTGGATCAGAGCATCCGTTTCGGCATCTGTGGAGGCTGTGGCTTCATCCAAAAGTATGATCTATCAGACAATATGAGCTTCTATTATTGCAGGAAAGTACTGATTTAAGGAGGAGCACATGGAAAGAAACAACTTCCAAGTGAAGTGTTCATTACTTCACAGTTTCACCGTTAAAGAATCAGGTCTCATACACACACATACGCACCTTGGAGTTGCGGAGTAGAGCTCTAGCCATACAGATGAGCTGTCTCTCGCCTACAGAGAAGTTTTCTCCATTCTCCAACACTTGTGCTTGTAGCTTTCCCTCAAGGCTGAGGATCTAAGGAGGAGGAAAACAAATCACAACACAGTTTTACTGCTGGATTAGCTTCCTCTTAAGAGTGTTAAGAGTGGCAGCAATCAGAAAGCCCAGGATAATTGAGCTAAAAGCAAAAAAAAAGGAAAAGAAAGTCCAAATCTGAGCTACAGTGGCTTGCAAAAATATTCAGCCCCCTTAAACCAGCAAACATGTGGGAGAAGGTGCTCTGGTCAGATGAAACCAAAATTGAACTTTTTGGCCAAAATGCAAAACACTATGTGTGGCAGAAAACTAACACTTCACATCACTCTGAACACACCATCCTTTGTAGAATTTTGGTTCTACAAAGTATTGACTCAGGAGGTTGAATAATTACACACACCCCACTTTTCAGTTATTTATTTGTAAAAAATGTTTAGAATCATGTATGACTTTCGTTCCACTTCTCACGTGTACACCACTTTGTATTGGTCTTTCACGTGGAATTCCAATAAAACTGATTCATGTTTGTGACTGTAATGTGACAAAATGTCAAAAAGTTCAAGGGGACCGAATACTTTTGCAAGCCACTGTATATCCCGTTGACAAATATAGCACTGATTTGTGCTAAAATGGTAAAAATGTAACTGATATTAAAAGTTATGTTTAAGAAAATGAAGGACACAACTAATGGGATTATACACCTGTCATTTTCATTATAGACAAAAAAAGAATGCTTTTTCTTTTTTTGTTTATGGCTTCCGAAAGTCACTCATCTCACTATTGTCAAACAAAAAGCAAAAACAAAGAATAAGGTTACGCGTGGGAAGTTACTGCACTGTTTACATACCGAGTCCTTCATGTAGCTCCTCTCCAGTGCTGTCCAGATCTCCTCATCAGTGTACTTACTGAATGGATCCAAGTTGTACCTGTGAAGACAGCTGATTAACCACTTACTTACCCAAGGTGGTGAGAGAAACATGGGAGGTATGGGTTAGCCAAGGTTACCTGACTGTACCGACAAACAGCACAGGCTCCTGAGGAATCACAGACAATTTGCTACGCAGGTCTTGCAGGCCAATGGACATGATGTCCACCCCATCTATCAGTATGGTTCCTGCTGCAGGCTCCACAAGTCTAAATAGAGCTACTCCTAAAGAGGATTTTCCTACAGATGCAAAGCACAGAATAGCTGAATATTTACACTGAAACTGTTGTTACAGTGTGCCAGAGCTGTACAAATAGTAAGTGACATCCAGGTTAAATTATTTTACACACAACATATGAACGAAAGTCACAAAGAACAGCACCTACTGAATCCAGGGCCTTACCAGAGCCGGTTCTTCCCACAATGCCCAGCTTCTCTCCAGATTGGATGTAGAAATCAAGGCCATTCAGGACAATTGGTGTATTCTCTCTGTACCTCATCTTATAGTCTTTGAAGGTGATGGCCCCACTACTAGGCCAGTCCTGTGGGAGCTGAGCCTCCTTTATGTGCCTGGGAGACTCAGACTTACAATCCTGCAAAGAATTGGCAGTTCGGGGTTACAGTATATTGGAAATTAAGTCTTTGTCATTTAAAAAGAAAAACAAACAAGCAAACAAAATAAAATTTGACTGTGGCAAAAAAGTCTGACCATGACGTATTCCTTGATTCGCTCCACAGAGATGAACCTTGCCTCCACCTCCAGTGACCGTTTTACTACAAGCCGAAGTACGCCTGTCAACTGAAGAAACAATTGTATCAACCAAACATGATTTCAACACATTTACTTTTCAGTGTTACGTTGAAAAATGTGTCATTTGCCATCAAGATGTACCAGCATGCTATAGGATAAGGCCAGGCCTTTCCTGTTCGGACTGATTACTTCATTACTGCTGAACACTACAAATAGAGCCACCACTATGAACATCACAGCAGCCATGAAATCCAACCAGAAAGACAGCAGACACATGCCAGAAGAAAACAGGTAGCAGTACTTGGAGTTGATGTCATTCAGGTAGTTAAACCTATGACACAAAAAAGGACAGGCTGTGGTTTTTTTTTTCCAATATCAAAAGACATTATTATGAAGATCTCACATACTGCTGTTACATTAAATTAACAATGCTGATTTTTTTTTGTTCCTTTTAAGGCACTTGTTGTCTTACTGTTCAATGTGTTTGTCTCTTATTTTGTAGGCATGGATAGTGCTGAGGCCCTGCAGGGAAGAGGTGGTGTGAGAGATCCATGGTGAGCGACTGATGTTCTCCATCTTCTTTATCTGACAAGTGCCCCTATTCAATACACTGCAGATGGATCACAAACAGACTTGTCATGGCCAAATATTCATTTAATTACTGCTTAAAACATGTTACCATTACCATGGAAGCCTACAACCTGCGAATTGATCAAATTTCCAACTAAATGAATATGCCAGTTCAATCTAAACGAGAACCAAACGCACAAGAGGAGCAGGACAAACAGGGTTCCCATTATAACCACAGCTACCATCAGGGTGGGAAAGACAGCCACAATGTTCATTATGGTGTACAGGATGAGTAGAGAATACTGCAAGAAAACATCCACGTGGATGGGAATCTCAACATCCACATCCTCTTGATCTTTAGAGAAACGATTTAGAATTTGGCCCGATGGAGTCGTGTCAAAGAAACTCATAGGGCTATCAATAATCTGCAAGATGACAAAAACGAAAACAAAAAGACAGCTTGCTATTAGCCACTGAGCATGATCATTTGAAATTGCTGTGCACTTTGTATACTAAACAAGTAAACATTTATGCTTATTTAAAAGTACACAGCCATCAGTCAGAGATTTTACTGTACCTTCTTATACATTGCGTCATGGAGTTTGCAGGAAGCATTCAAGGTGACATTAGTGTAAATGAAGGTTTTGATGGTAGCAAACAGTGCCGTGATGATCACAGTCGTGCCATAAATCAATTGGTAGAAGCGCAGGTCTGGATTCTGAGAGATGTCACCCTGGATAAAAGTTGCATTACTGCTTGTGTTACTGGGTGACTGGGGCAAAACAGAAAACACACAATTAATGGACCACAAACTTACTGATCCACGGTTTTCTTTTTTCTACCCAAATTAGACCACACACACACGCACGCACGCACGCACGCACGCACGCACGCACGCACGCACGCACGCACGCACAGAGTTTAACCATGTGAGTTAAGCTATATCTATACACAGCATCTATACACAGCAAAGAGTCACACAGCTGAAAACATACTCCTGAGACCGAGCTTATTCATTATGTCCACTGTAGTGGACAGAATAAGCTGAACTGAAATATACATTTTTCCTCAGTTCTCAGAAGGATTTAAAAAAAAATTACAGGAAAAAATGCACAAGTGAAATAAAATATCTTCTTCTAATATGTTCTTCTAATCAAATGTGTGTAACAGCAAGAACACTCACCCCATCACCCTGATTTAGCCAGAAGCTGAGCCACCAGTTACTAAAGACTGTAGTTCCAATCATCGTGAAAGTGTTTAGGACCGTGAAGAAGGAGACGATGTATCCTGGAGGAACATGGTTACAATTTTAACGCAGGTGGTATGTGTGAACCATACAGCACACAGTCATTAAAATGCATGTTTAGTGTTGGGATTAACTAGACTTCACTGCCCAATTTAAAATGTAAAAATTGCATAAGTTCCCTACCTCTGAAGCAAACAAAATTAGGTACATTTAACTTCAAAAGTAAACTTTTAATCACTGTACATGCATGTCTGTATATCAGACCTCCAGCTGCCAGGCAGTACTTCTGATAGGTTCTCCAGGAGACTTTGCCTTTAGCCATGGACTCCTGACTGACCAGCTGATCACCAGCTGTGATGACAGCTTAAAGAAAAACAAATTGAAAATGATAGGCAACATCTTTCTACAGTTATGAAGTTCACAAAATGTTCATAAAATTTGGTCACGAATATTGAAGCTCAGATCGTGGTGCATCAGTCCCATTACATCTCTGTTATTCCAAACATTTCTTACATGTGTCTTCGTACAAAAGTCTATCATAGTTCATGATGAATTAAATGATGCATTACAAATCCCAGATAATAATTTCATGCTCATGTTTTTAATACCGTTGTTCATCATCCCAGCATCTTCACCAGGTCTGAGTTCAGATTCTGTCAAGTTGGCAGCATCCAGGGACATCACTTCATCTTCCATCTGCTTCTGACAGGAGAGTGAACAACAGTTTCACAGTTAAATCTGCATACTTAAAATAATTACGCTCACAGAACGCACTGAATTGAAAGCAACAAAGAACTGAAGGTTTTCCAGCTAACTGAACAGAGTAACAGAGCTACAAACATTTGTACTGCAGTTTGTGTGAAATCCTTACTTTGGACTCTTCCATCTGGTAGTTGCTGATGAGTTGAGCATAGCGCTCATTTGCATTCATCAGGGTTTTGTGGTTGCCAGCCTCCTGAACCTCACCATCCTCCAGAACCAAGATGTCATCACAGAACTCCAAATACTAAAAGACATAAGTGAGGACAAATGTGAGAACCCCCCCCCAAACAGTCTTGTTGCATCTGAAGTGGAGTGACTTACCAAAATGGTTCACAATTCATGATTAAAACAATACCATTAAGTTTCAGCAATCACAGCACAGTGATTTACTAAGATTGTATACCAGGTGTGACCAAGAAGTTTCAAGACTGCCTATAGAAGAAAGACAAGAACCTAAACAAGTTTAAATTTCCCAAATGTGGCCTTCTCGGGGAATGATGCACTGCTTCAAGCACGACTGCTTCTTTTAGATTACTCCCTAGAAGCCCTGTTCTGGCCACCTGAAATTGCCTGTCAGCAGACTCTTTCAAGTCCTGATGAAAGCCAATGGACACTACTTTGTGCTCATAGGGAACAACCTTCAATGGACTCTGAAGACTGCTGATGTACAAGGTGTGAGAACAGTTGATCCAGGGAGGGAAGAAAAGTGAGAGAAAAAAAGCAGTCTGAAAAAAGCAGCCTGGTGACACCCATTTCTTTGTAGCCACATGTAGGGCTCAATCGTTTTGCCATTGGCATCATATTTTCAAAAAGCATACCTTGTTTACAGTCTTTTTACCATCACTGTGGCCATGATTGAATTTATTCAACAAACACTTCTGTTTTTACATGTATCCACATTTATAACCAATGACCAGTGCACAGAATGGGAGGTCAGTCTCTGGATTTCCAGTCAGCTGACTAGCTGATGACTTTTCAGATAGTCCATGCCCTCCTAAATTCACTTTCCATTTCCCACTTTTATTTTTGTAAAGATTGATAAAGAAGAATTGTGTATTGATCAGTTTTATAACCACTGGTAAGAGTTTCAGTCTTTGTGCAAAATCAAGACAGCTAGCCTATGGCTGTATCATTGTAAGACTCTTTGACAGAGGTGTTGCAATTACCTATGTCAAAGATTTTTTGGAGAGAAAATCAATAAATGCGTTACCAATGCATTTTTGGCCATTAAACTTTAACCCATCTAAGCTCAGACTCAGCCTATTATGAAGAATAAAAGTACATTTTTCTACCTGGAGCTGGTGTGTAACCAGCACGATGGATTTCCCTCGGAGCTCCTTCCTTATGCATTCTTCAAATATGTGTTTCCCTACATGAGCGTCGACAGCAGACAGCGGATCATCAAGGAGGAAGATGTCCCTGTTGGAGTAGACCGCTCTGGCCAGACTGATTCTCTGCCTCTGTCCTCCTGACAGATTCCGCCCCCGCTCTCCAATCTGACAAAAACCAATAAGCCCATTAGCCACAAGGATTTTACATCACAAAATCCACTTACAGCAAAATTAATAAGAAAAAAAGGACAGCAAAGATGTGTCCGGTTTCTTACAAAACGTTTTTGCAAGTATCTAAAGATAGAACGTGAAACAGGCAACCCTAACAAAATGAACCACTCATGCTGTGAAACTCTACCTTCTTGGAATCTCGAAATAGTACTGGTACTACCTTATCCGGTTTTTCTTCCTACACAAGTTTGCATCTTGAGATTACCAAACCAAAGGAAAATCAGTAGATTTAAATAAATGATAGACAGAAATTTTCCTTTGTATGGAAATATTTTAAGTGATCTTAGAGTATTTACATCAAGTCAATTTAGAGAGCACCTACCTCAGTCTGATCACCATGTGGCAGGGTTTTCAGGTCTTCTCTGAGGCTACAAGCATGCACAACTCTGTCATATCTGTGAAGTAACAATGAAAGACAGCAGATAGTGTATAGAACAAAACATTTTGGTGATCATTTCAAGTAAATTTGACCAAGTAAATCCTGACAAAAATCATATTTCACAAAAAAAAAAAAACCCTCAAAAAACAATAATAGGCACTGTTCTTTATATATTGTTCTGACATAGAGATCACTTATTTTAAGAACGTCATATTGGTGTATTTTTAAAATGATTTGGTTGTTACAGTTTATATGATAACAAATTCCCACTAAAGTATGGTATTACTAACTGGAAATAAACATTAGAAAATAACTACTTTGACTGATCGAAAGGTTGCCCCATAAGGATATTTTCTTGAACAGTTCCATGGAAAATCCAAGGCTGTTGGGAAACATAGGCAAATGTCCCGTCAGCTGTGATGGAGCCTTCAAGGAGGTACATCTAAAAATTGAGCAGGTAGTGTTTAGAAAAGCTGTATTTACATATCACTTAAACTGAAGGAAAAAAGACATTTAATGGAGAGCTTAATTTGCGTAACGCGATGGGGAAAAACAAAGTACTGAAACACACCAGCCAATAAAAATTAAATGAATCATGTCAATGGGTTGCAGAGACAGGTAAACACAGAAAAGAACAAAGTAAATGAGAAACCAACCTGTTCCAAAATGCCAGAAATCAGTGATGTTTTTCCGCTGCCCACATTCCCACAGACACCAAGCAGGGTTCCCTTTTGCAAATGATACAGAGGTTATTATCTACTCATCCAGCGCCTCGATGGCTTCAGTTACCAGAGGAACAGAACAGCTGACAAAAATGCCACAAAAGTAAAGCACACCTTAGGAAGTGTGAAGGAGATGTGTCTGAGAGTTGGTAAGGTTTCAGTTGTTGAATTCAGAGACATCTCATTCATCATGTGTTCTGTCTCACTTTCATCTGAGCTGGACACAGGGCCTGACCGACTGTGACGTTCGGACCAGGAAAGTGTCGCATTTTCCACCACGATAGCAGAGCCCGCGTCTTGGTTTTTCCTCAGGTAGGGCTCTGGATTCTGGATAAGCAATATTTTCTGAAATGGACAGACACTGAATTTATATCCCGGTTTTAAAGGTGGAGATTTCCAATTGCAAAAAGTAATAACAATAATAATAATAATAATAATAATAATAATAATAATAATAATAATAATAATAATAATAATAATAATAAATCAGAACACTCACAGAGGGCAACTTTAACTAACAGCAATGACTACACTTAAAATTGATAATATGGAAAATACCCATTAATGACATCTCTATTGTTTTATAGATCATTTGTGCTGATGTCAGCAATATTAATATGGAAATTCATTAGATTAATGAATTAAAATGAATGCCGTATAACCCCATTAGTGCTCTTTGCTCTGAGGGCTTCCTGGTTACCTAGAGTTGCGTAGCCTTCAGCTTTATGGCCCCTCTTCTATGGAAACAGCTCCCAGTTTGGACTCAGGAGAACGGCACCCTCTGTACTTTTAAGATTGGCCTAACAACTTTCCTTTTTGATAACACATATAGTTAGGGCTCAGGTAACCCTGAATCCTCCCGTAGTTATGCTGCAATAGATGTAGGCTGCAGGAAAATTCAGATGATGTATTGAGTGCTTCTTCTTCAATCACCATTTTCACTCACTGTGTTTATACACTTCTCTGCATTTAATTATGTGTTATTATTAATCTCTGGCTCTCTTCATCCACTAACCACCAACCAGTCGTGGCAGATGGCTGCCCTTGCCTGAGCCCGTTTCTGCTGGAGGTTTCATCTTGCTAAAGGGGTTTTCTCTGTTTTCTTTTTAATATTGTAAAGTCTTTACATTATAATATAAAGTGCCTTGAGGCAACTGTTGTTGTGACTTGGCACTACAAAATAAAACTGAATTGAATGGAACTGAATTGTAATCCAGTGTAATATCTATCTATCTACACACATACACACACACATGTTTGTGTAATTGTGAAACATAATATAAATAACTTATATGTTCAAAAGGGAGTGTGAAGAAGCATAGGCTTATTTAATCCCACCCCCTTTCCACTATTTAGTAACTAGTTGTCTGCACTTTTTCTTCCTGTTTATGCCCTGTCCATCAGAAATACTTAAGAAGAACTGACTGAAATCCTTGGCTTTTATAAGCTGTAAAAACTTCAGATTTTATTATATAGTCATGCAGTGTGTGATTTTGAGAACTTTATGACATCATTGTGATGTTGTAGGGCATCGGATTGAAAAATGTAATAAAGTGTATTGTACATGCCCTTTCAAATATTACAAAATATATATTATATTACAAAATATGTGATTTTGAGGAGGTCAAGGTCAAGATTGCTTAACCAACCGAGTTACTCAGGTCTAGTATATTTTTATGACGTTTGAAGACAATCCATAAAAAAAAAATTCTGGGTAATATAAAGATTTGACTCATTTTAACATTTGGTCTGAGAAGCCTTGACCCAATTTTCACCTATATTAAATTCGCTAAAGCTCTTATTGAGATCTGCCATCACACAAAATTTGAAAATGATATATTGAAAACTGTAGATGCTAGACTGCTAACAAACAAACCAACAGAACTCATACATATTCCTTCCCTCTGGGAGAAAGAAAAGCAAATGTCTAAGTTTAATGATAAAACAAAACAAGGTCTTTACTATAAGTCAGCATCACATGCTGAAAGAGACTCCTGCGAGTGGCCAATTATTTGTATAATTCAGTGAGTTAACAGTAGCTCTACCCTTAATCGTTTTAGTGACACTCCAGCTTCAATCATCCACTTCACAGACACAAACAGAAGAGAAATGCAGTAACTCATGAAGTTGAAGATGGCAAAAGTGGTAAAGGCCTGGAAATAAAGAAAAATACAGAAAAATGTCAATTTGTGGTAAACCAGATTTAAAATCTTGCATTACTGCTGTACTGCTGTGGTACTCACGCTAGATGCGCAAAGTGGCAAGCCTTTCACAGTGTGTATAAGGAGGGTCAGAACAGTGGCAATGGTGGCAGAGATTAGAGTAGTAGTACAATTAGTAGCCTGGATGTAACCCACCAACTTCAGTTGTTCCTTTTCATTTTTTCTAAATCCTGTGAGAGAAAAGGTTTGCCAGTTCTCTTTAACTTCAATAATATTTTTGGTTCAGACCAATTCTGCTATAGTTGAACATTCATGTTAAAAATTATAGACAAATAAAGGCATTGTTCCTTGTAATGTCTAAAGATGAAAAAAACAATGCAAGGCTGTTAAGAGAACACAACAAAAATTAAAACACCTGAACATTTCCCATACTGATGATTCCTCCAACTTCTAATGAAGAGAGATTGACAATAATAATAATCCATCCGCTTATCCTTTTCAGGGTCGCGGGGGGCGCCGGAGCCTATCCCAGCCAGAGTACACCCTGGACAGGTCGCCAGTCTGTCGCAACGCTAACAGACAGACAACCATTCGCACTCACATTCACTCCCACATTCACACCTATGGGCAATTTAGAGTTTCCAATTCACCTATCCCCACTAAGTGCATGTCTTTGGACTGTGGGAGGAAGCCGGAGGACCCGGGGAAGACCCACGCAAACACGGGGAGAACACGCAAACTCTTGAGCACGGTACCGTCTCGACACTGCGTCACTGAGTGAATGGGTTAAAAGCAGAGAGCAAATTTGCCTTGTACTGTGACAATGTGCAATGACAATAAAGTTGTTCTTATTTTTTATAATAATATGTGCTTAGAGCAGATAAGGCAAGAACACTACTAAATCCTAAATGGGTTTTATTTTGGCTCTAAATGGGGAACAGTTCTTTGTGAGTGTGACAGTGTAGAGTATGTGAAAGGCCCCTATCCTGTGGAGACTCGGGCAGCACGACTATGTGTCAATTCTTTATTTATATACACACATAACATAATTCAGTTGATCAACATGAAGCTACTTAGCTTACCTTCAATCTTTTTCTCAAAACAGTCTTCCCAGGCATTCATCTTGATTAGTTTAATGTTGTTGAGAATCTCACCCATTGTTTGAATTCTGCCATCTTTTATCGCTACAGCCTTCAACTTCTTTTTTTTCATGAGCACGCCCAAAAATAACTAAACACCACAAATACAACACATTGGTGGCTATTGAAAACAAGCAGTAAGAGAGCAACATTTTAAATATACAGTTGAGTTAAAAACAAGCTATTGTTTTCTAATTTTACAGTTTAAAATCATGTTAAACTTAATTAAAGAATAACAGCAGCAGAAAGAAAAAGATAAGGAGAAAATTTGAGTGAGAAAAATTAGTAATTGGATGCATAATCATTGTTAAGGTGTATACGTGAACATGGCTGCATTTCAATGAACTGCAACCAATGAAAAATAGACATGTATCTGAGCCACAGCCAGACCAGGACCATGCAGATTAGGGTCCCACTTACAGTAGGCCCCCCGGCTATTATGGTAATGCTGCTAATACCCAATTAGCAGCATTACACAGCTTTTCCCAGTCTTTTGGACCATGTGGCTGGAATTAATTTTAGAATTAGCCTATGTTTTTGAAAAAGAAAACCAAAAAACACAACATGCTTCTTAAATTAAAAAAAAATTTCTTTCAAAATTGGAGCCATTTTAATACTGCTTGTCTCTTTTTCACTCCTTATAGTCTAAGAAATGTATATACGTACCTGTGAAAACATGATGGCAACTTCAACGAAGACTCCAATCAGTGCTGTGTAGCCAAGAATATAGCAGGCATAGATAGCGCACACAAGATAGCCAACAGGGACAGATAGCGCTAAGCACCCAAACATGACCGCCTCAAAAACTCTGTGGCAATCATTGGTCAAAATGTTAACTACCTAGATGAAAGTGAGAGCAGAGAAAAAAAAATAAACATTTAAGTTTTTCATTCACCTGTGAACTGAAATAAGATGATACAAATACCTCTCCGTTTGAAATGCTCCTTTGTGCCTGCAGAGACATGACCTTCTGAAAACCCACTGATGAGAATGCGCCTTTCAGTCTGATTGCTGTATGCAGGTTTATCGCCCACTGCAGGGCAGTTAGCCATGTTTTACTTAACTCTGTGGAAAACAGAGCGAAGGCCAAACCAACACAACTCAAAAGTCCAGATTGTCCTGGGTCTCCAATACAGTTTAAAATGTGATAGACCAAAACAGTCTGAAAGGCCAGAGAGAAAGGATCGGTTTACTTAAAGAGCAGGAATCATTTAAACAGCAGCTTGGTGCATAGTTAGGATGGGTGTAAGCTTATAAATGTGTAAAATTCACATGATTAGGGTGTGATTAATGTCAAAGTGTAACAGAGAAGAGGCTTTGGATGATTTTAGCTCTATACAATGGAAATGTGCTTTTTTTCCCTGCTTAAAATAAAAGCATGCCAGTCTTGGTAACTTGGTATGTCATCTGTCAGTTCCATACAGCTTTTGTCCCTTGCCAATTGTGGTCAGTCAAAATCTTCTTATGATCAAACATAAAGATATGTAATGCTGAGCTCTGAGGAGAAAGTTACATTGCAGTTATATATTTTACTTAAAAACCAAGAAACTGCATCCCACAATTATAAACGTGATTTCCTTCTTTGCATGACACCTTTGTCTGTGCTTTAGTGGACCTCATCCTGTTAAGGCAATATTTTGTTCTTTAATTGCTTAGATGGTTTTATTTAAATACTCGTTGAGTGACTGCGGTAAGATTATCGAATATTATATAAGAAAATGAAGCTAAGAATTGACACTACTAACTTCCTTCTTTGATATTTTAAGTTAATTTTACCATTTATATTGGTATTGTAACACATGACTGAAAATGAATATACCATTTTGACATGCTAGAAAAGGCCCATTGAAGCCCCATATGCAAAGTTTCCATTGCATCCTAGAGTAACCATCTTCTAGAGTAACTACCTATCTCCTGGAATCTCCTCCATGCTTTTTTAGACTGCGTTGGGAGAGCAAACCTGCTGATGGCACATACTGATGACACAGGTAGTCCAACTCCTCGATGATGGCACATACTGATGTGCCATCATCGAGGAGTTGGACTACCTGTGTACCTCTTTAGTGTCCACATATTGCCTCGTGCTACCAGCAGTGACACTAAACCTAGCCAAATACAAAATTAGTGAATTAAATTTTTTTTTTTTAAAAACCAGTCAGAAGAGATTAGAGGAAAAATGCCAGTGTAAATGTCACCTGCTGGGGGTTTTCTCACTTTGCCCCTCTGGTCACCTGTTGTTAATTTCATTAATACCAATGCAGTTGAAAGTGACAAACAAGCCCCTCAGCTACTTAACTGACTAGATCAATATCCCAGAGCTTTAAGTGAGTTGATGTTATACTCTGATTCTAAAATTGTCCTTCATTTTTTGGAGCAGTGTACTATAAATTGTAAGACAGATAACTCACGGGCCCAAGAAATATCGACAACACTGCAAAGATGGAAACAGCAGTAGACAGAATCAGCCTGGTTCTCAGAAAGCGTAGGACCACACGAACTAGCGAGGCCTTCTCCAGGCCTCTCTTTGCCACTTCTTCCTTCCAGAGTCTCTGAAGCCTGTCAGACACTCACACTCAGTGGTCTTATTTTAACAACAACTCAAGTCGTTTTCCATGATTAAAACATCCTACATTTGATGTGAACAGTTTAGCCTAATTTTTATGAATCTTTGGCTCAAATAAAAATGTCATCAACTAGGTCTATTATGCATTATCAATACAATATATGAGAAAGGAGTGTAAAGAAATGGGAATTAGAGACCTTTCAGAACTAACGTCAGCAACATCCGAAGGAGACAGTGTGAATGTAGACAAGTCCAGCCGATTCCTGAACAAACCCCACACGATGGGGATCAGCCATGAAAAAGTTGAAAAGGATGTGAAACTTGCATTTTCCACAGGATGGGACCTAGATATGAAAAATAAGCAAACATGATCTCTGAAGGGAATGAATTACATACTCAAGCATCTAGAATTTGTGCGTCTTACACATAACCATTTAACAAATATATAAAAGCCAATAAACCAAGTTTGCCATCACTGAAACTGACTGCGTTGATGAACATCGGAAAGGTTTGAGAGTCTGCAGGCACTGTTGATATTTTCTAAATGGGGAAGAGTGAGGCGTTTCATTATCCTGAACATCAGTCCGTTCTGGATTGGAAGCCACAGATCCAGTCTGCCATTGGACACCATTTTCTGTCTAAACAGTCAGAAATGCAAAAAGAGTCATAATGAAATAAATGTGAATATTTTCACTTGCATAAGCATGAACCAAATGAGCATTTCTGTTTTGGGGAGAGGAGGCATTTAAAATCAAATATCTGTTATCTTAAAACATTCACCTCATAATTTCAGATCTGCATTTAACAACATCAACTTAAACTGCACCCCTGGAGTTCAGCAAGACATATCTTTAAGCTTTGAGCAAAGGCAAGTCACCTAAGGGGGAACTATTTTCACTTTTAAATGCTCGTCGTTTATCATGACAGGTCATACCATTTAACAAACTGATTAACTGGTAGGCATGATCAATGGTAAGGTTCAGATCCAACAGTAACTGCAGTGCACGTCTTTTAGAGAAAGTAAGCAAGTTTAAATATGTGTTTACCTCAGCTTGTAAGTCTAGATCAGTCATAGAATCAAGAGTCAAGTTTAACATACTGAACGCATCTTTTTATTATGTAGCTTCACTAATGCCAATCGAAAACACAGGCTAACCAAGACTCTGGTTATCCCAGATTTTCCCAATGGAGGATCACAAACGGGGACAGACCCAGAGCTGCATATTTACTGGAAACAACTATCCTAGTAAATATGACTTTAACAATAATCTTTCTGAAACAGAGGTGCTGCAGCCCACGGCAGAAACAGAGAAAGCAATGTGTAAATACCTAATCAGTGACAGTTATTTCAATTAGGCAAGGGAGAAAGTCTTTTGTGCTCTTTTAGGATTTTTTTTTTTTAACATTCTAGAACAAAAAACTGCTTTAAAACTAGTGTTTTCCTTAGACCTGAATAAAGTAAAAAGGTCTCTCTTTTGAATAGGAATTTTCACTACTACTCACGTAAATCGTCAGTTTTAGACAGTTTGTTAAAAAGAAACACCTTCTTACCATCTCCGCACCGCGGTCCTCAGGGTTATCTGCTGAGGGTTATCATGTCTTCCTGAGAAATGATTGGTCAGTGGGTGGCGTTTTCGAAGTTTGTTTGTTTTGTTTTTTTTTTATTTTTTTCCATCAGGAACTCTACCTGCTCCCTGAAAAAAACAAGAACTTTAAAGAAAATACACCTATAGAGCCCAGGAGGTGATCAGGAAGGTGTTCATGCCACAGAGTGAACAAAAGAGAAGGGGAAAACTGCTTGACATTAAGATGGATGTAGAAATCATGGGAAGAACATTTTCAAGCTGTCGAGTTAATATTTTCCTTACTCGGTGCACCACAGGGAGCTAAATTTCACTGCGCAAATATTTCGACATCTATTTTGCCAGAGACCTTATCAGACAGGTCGGTTTGTCCTGTGACCCTTATGCCTCAGGACTGGACATCACAGTCGGGTTCAGAGTTTTTGTCAAACCAATCTCCAGTTTTAGAAGCACAGTCAATGCAGAGGGTGTGTGCTTTGAGTTTTGTGTGTGTGTGTGTGTGTGTGTGTGTGTGTGTGTGCGCGCGTGTATCCTAAGTATTACGGTAAGAGAACTTACAAAACCCAATTTCAAAGTAAAGTTGAAAATGAAATTCGGTAAGTTTTTTTTTTTTTTTTTTACTGGCATTCTCAATTTATACGGAAGCTAGTACGGGACGGAAGCCGAGAACGACCGTATCCGTTAATAATATTTTTATCTCGTTATCACGAGAAAACAGTTTTGTTTGTTTTCTCGTGATAACGAGATAATTATGACAGCTGAGGTGCAATCAGCTGCGTGGCGGAGGTGTGGTCTTTGGCCTGCTGCAGTACCGCAGG